>WURT03175691.1:0-10374 GCA_009936505.3 Holothuria glaberrima | reverse complement strand
AACTACTTTTCTACCACAAACACATCACAAATTGAACACATCGCTTCATTAACATGGTCTAATCTGTCCCCCCAAAAAGTTTTTCTAGGGTGTTAAATTCGTAGGGTAACCTCCTCCGACGGGATTCCTCTTGAATTAGTGGTGTACTATATTATGAAAGTGCGCCTTCGACGCTTGACATAGTTGATATCCTCCTGGCTTATCGTCTTACTGTATCATATATAGGCTCATCAAACACAGACAAATCCTGGTATAATTTTCCCCTTTACAAAGGAGACACAGCACCTGTCACTCTGTGTTACCACATGCTTGCACCGATAACATTCTGGAGGAACAGCTAAGTAATCTACAAAACCTCCATAGTTTGCTTACACTTTCTTTTTACAAATAAAGACTCATGAGAACCAATTCAGGAACTTCGTGTCCAGCTTTGGACTGAGGCAACTGTAAAGCAGTAATTATCAAAAATTACGAGAAACCTTTCAAATACCAGTTTTGATTTAAAATGAGTGTGCACCTTGTAAATAATTAGAGCTCTATAATTGCATAAACAGTCTATTCCCTTTGGTAAATATCGTGCGATCAATATGTGCGTGGAAGACTGTAATTTCTCTTATCTCTTCCATGCACCAATCCATTATAACCGACGCTTAGCTTTAGGAAAGCCTTTAGTACCTTTATCAGTGTTTTAAAATGCAAATTGACATCAATCCGATCCCTGATTATTTTGTTCCAAGAAATTGCTCCATAGTACGAATTAACAGACACTAGAGCAACGACTTAGCGTAAATCTCAAGGAATTGTCATTATTGAGTAATCCAGTAGGACCACAGAAGTGATTTTCTTAAAGGCCAAATCTCATTATCTAAGACAGTTCCGGTTCTACCAACTATGCAATGTATCTCTTCCCATAACTGCATAAAACTCCTTCTTGTGCAGACACAGACCTGTTTCATTGCTTAAGGTCATGTCCTGGTGAGCATATACAAGGCTGTAATATGTAATCCAAGCACTCTCTGCATTGTGTGGAATGTGAGCTTCTCTGTATCTTTTGAATTTTCAAACGTTGTTGTCAAACAAAGAGCAGTCACCAACTGAGAATTTTGATATCCCACACTAAAAATATACTTTGGGGTGATGATTGTATGTCTTTAAAGCATTCACTCTACAGTAGTAAAGGAGTGAAGAACGATATTCTGTTATCTGCTGTTAAATAAGATCTTGGGAGGATTACAGTCTACTTCATGCATGTTCCTTGCAGTAAATAGCAGGGTGCATTCTTGCTTATTAGGCCTACTGTAACAACATGCTCTTTCATAGGTGGGGGCATAACACAGGCACTTTGGGAGCAGGGAGTTAAATAACAACCCCCTGTTGAGAACGGCTTACCATGGGCTGGCTAACTATGCTAACCTATCAAAGCTATCAGTTACTTACTAAATATACCCCACGTAGATTCTTGAATGGCGGGCTTTTGAAAAATTTTACAGCGCTGTTCATATAATTGATATACCTTCCAGTCCAGATATGCTGTGCACTTTTAGGCTCTAAGTAAAACTCACATTAAATGCAAGAGTTCTTTTATGTTAAAATGTATAGAAAATGTATATATACACTCCCACAATAAACGTCTTCTTGAGTACATTTCTAAGCAAAAAAGTATTTTTTCTTAGAGTATAGAGGGTAGCACAAACATGGGCGGCGATTTGCTCTCAACATTGGGGGACGTGACCTCTTTTTTCAAATAAGTTACTGTGTGAAAAGTCAATGGGCGATTTCTCAAATATTCGGGGACATGTCCCCCTGTTCGCCAGGGATCGCCGCCCATGACTGCACAAAATACAACACTTTTCAAGAAACATTCCATCCTAGGATTACAACGTTCATTACTTGTAAAGTCATGAAATAATTTTCAACTTCATGAGAATATACTGAAAACTCCTAAAAGAAAAAATGATGATTACATTTATTTCCTTCGAAACAAATTGTTTAGATGTTTTTTTTTTTCACTTCTTCCAGAAAAGGGGGCAATGAGATTTTTGAATAACTTCCTGCTAGATTTATGTGAATTTATTCATAAACTATTCGTAGAAGATTTGCAACTTAAAAAAGATATAACTCAATAACATAAAAAAGGCTGTCCACATTATTTCCTTAGAAACGAATTATTTAGATTCTCTTTCAGTTCTTCCAGAAGAGGGGTTATGAGGTTTGCAAATCACGTCCTGCTATATTAATGTAAATTGGTTCGTACACTCTTCGAAGGAGATTTCTTTCTATAAGTGTGGGGGGGGGGAGGGGTTCGCCAGAACGCCAGAACGCCAGAAAGCCAGAATTAAAATTTAAATAAGATTAACAAAAATGTGTTTCTCGAAAGACTTGCAGCGGTTTTCTTCCCAAAAATTTGGACGAGATTTTTTTTCCAGAAATCAATGGAATGGGATAAGGGCTTCAGCCCCCTTGCTAGTGCGCCCATGATTCATATCGCAGTATGTCAAAGTTTTAGTGTACATGAAGCTTTTGTATCATCTGAGATCGTAAAGAATTATTCAAATGCAGCCAGCGATTGGTACCATGGGCGAGTTTGTGAAGGTAGTATCAAATGAAGCAATTACGAGTTCGCAGTAATCGGGAGGTGAGAGCTTTACTGTCCAAGTGGATCAAGGTAACCTATAGCTCCTCGCCTATAGAAATCTACTGTCTTCCAATTTTTACCTACTCCATGTTAAGCAAATAATAAAAACAATCTTATATTTGAGTTACTTTTTCCAAAGTTCCCTCAAGTCTCTAATCTTATGTTTGAGTTGCATCGGCACTCGACCTAATGGATGTAATAAAAAATTTTCACCATGTTGTACCATGTTATGGTCACAAACCATTGATATATATCTGTCCCGCCAGCCTTAAAGATATTGCTGACAATCTTCTTCTTATGGATTTCATATAAGGAATCACTCTAAGAATGTAGGTTCCGTTCATCACCACTTCAATCTTGGTTTCCACACGATTACCCGAAGGTAAATAGCATTTATTATACTCCTTACGTCAATACGAGGCTAAAAACATCACTTTTGTTGTTAAATGTTATCAACCACTGAAATCTGTCTTTTGAAAGTTATCACTGTTCAAAGTCAGTGAATAAACCATATTGTCAATTATCAATGAAGCAAAAATTTTTTCAAGAATTCAGACAAAGGATGACGTGACTTTCCCATAAAATCTCCAAGGACTAAGGTATTTCGAGCAGCTTATCACTCAAAGTATCAGAATTACTTTGTTGAACTTAATAAGGATGCTCAAATAAACGCAAAGAAAAAGGAAACCCTCTCAGAGTTAATGCTAAGAGCATGATTGATGGAGTTAGATATAATTCAGAAGCATAATGTTTGCTAGTTTGTGCTGCACTAAAGAAGCAAACATACGCCGATCGCGAAAGAAGAAGACAACCATAAGCGTCACCAGGGAAGGGGGGTCGGGGTGCGAACGACCCCCCTTTGAGCTTCTTTTTTACAGAAACGTTTAAAAGGATATATCAAAAATTGAAATAGGTTTCTTCTGCCATTGCAAACTATAAATTTCTTTTAATATGCTGAATATTAATTTCACTGCAATTACAGATCGGAGACCCCAAATTACTATTTTCACCCTTTACCTTTTTAAACAGTAAAAGGTAAGGTGACATGCAGCTATACCTTTCCACAGTATTATAATCATATATCTAATACCACCCACGTAAGAAATGATACAAAAATATGAAAAGTACTTTTGATAAAATACCTTTAAAAGATTTTTTTCAACGGGACAATCGTTTTATAGAAACTATCTTAGAAAGCTGTTCATCTCTCCTGAATTCTGTTTATTTTGTTGGGTAAACTGCTTCATGTAAGTATAGGATATACATTAACATTGAAACGGACTCGCCCATGCTTGAAATTTCAAAGTGACTTAAACTTTCAATGAAAAAGATTGATGATATTGTTGTAGCAGTCGACTGTTCTGAGGGTTTTAATATTACTACACATAGCAAAACTGTAAAGTATGATGTCCTCTCAAGATTTCGACTCCTAGCGCACTAAATGCATGGCATATGCTTGTCTTGCCTTCTCAGCAGGTGTCGAATATGTACTCCTCTTTTGGAGTACATACTCTACTCTGGTATTGCGAATGCAGTCAGAGTGGGTGCAGGAGCAATACACGTCCGCCGGGCGGGCAAATGCTTGTCAGTAAGTAATAGGCCTATCCACCTTCAACTCGACGGTTCGATAATTCACCGATAAGGCGTTTTTACTCGATCGGATAGTAATATGAAGAGGTACAGTTATCCCGCAAAAATCTGGCATTTTGAAAGGCCCCTTAGGTTTAGGAAAGGGTTGTACAGATATTTGAAAATTAACTTCCTTTTATCTCTACATACGTATTGAACTGAGTGATGGGACAATCATCATTCTAAATTTCAAACAACTTCTTCTGTTCTTCCTGCATTTTTTGCTCGGCGATTTCAATTTTTACCTTTCCATTACCTATTTTAATGGAATAAATGACATGTACAGTATTTTCTAAGTCTTGTGGGAGAAAAGTTTAAAGCAAAAAACGAAGTAAATTGATAAAATCATATTGGGCACAAACTTACTGTTCTGTTCTATAGAGCCTGATAACTTAGGCACTTAAAAGACGCTATTCATTGCAGATTTAAACGATTTGTTTTAATTTCTTTAAATTGCAGAGTTCAGTTTGCTTAAAACTTTTCTATGATTTGTTATCTGAGGTTAGCTATTTTACCTCCTTAAAGGGAAAAGGCAGTCGCCCCAAAATTTGCTTTGAAAAATCAGGAAACTCTTGCAAATCTACTCTAATTGCATTACAAGCACCTCTGAAGATGTTTTGAACATAACTATTACAAAAAATAGTCAAAGCAAGGAGAAATTCTCATTGAATTTCACAATTCACAAACAAAATTATTGTCACATGATCAAAATAGGTCATTCATGAACTAGAGTGACAGGGAAAACTAACTCTGAATAGGGTGACTGCATTTTCCCTTAATCTTGAATATCCCATTTTATTCCACGAGCTTCCTAGGGTTTTTGTCCAGGGAATCCCTTACCTCTGGATCCTACCAATTGGTTCCCTTTACCAGGGCCATGGTTCCCATGATAGGCCCCCAACTTTAAAATATAAACGTTCTAATGCCATTATCACTTTTAAGACTTAAAATGGGTTCACGCTTTGATATTATATGAATAAGAAATCATATTTTTGGCATTATCAAACTAGCAATAATGACGATAATTTCACCTCATTGTAGCCATTTGAAATGTCTAACTTCTCAGTGATTCAGGGGGCTTCGCCCCTGGACCCCTACCAGGGCTTCGCCTCTGGACTCCACGCCGTAGTGCTGGCTATACTACGAGTGTGCATTACCACTGCGGCGACAATAACTTTCTTCTTCACACAAAATACGACCCCCCTTTAAAAATGTCTAGTGACGCCCATGACAACAAATACAATTTTTAGTATGAGATAACGCTAGATCAAGATTCCACACCCATATTCCAATGACGTGTGCGTCATCACTTAGCCCAGTCTATTCATGAGAAATTTTGTTCGTAATCGGATCGTGTGCATTAAATCTAGCTTACGTAGATGCTCTGTTTAGCTCCTGCCACACATAGCTATACAGGTCGCTGGTTTTTCGTCGCAAAGAGCTGAACAAAAATCATCGTCCACTCCGAGTGCTGTATTAGACCAGGATATCAGGCCTGCGGGTGGTCAAACAAAGGATTTCACCTAACCGGCTTGTACTTTAACAGGCGACTGACAAGTATTTGTAAGGACGCCATACAAAAATAGTTTTCCTCTGAGCTTCTGAATTTAGAAGTTGGTTTTCTTGCTTCAAGTGCTTTCAAGAATGTTTTACTTATTAAAAGAAGGCACCATACCTATTATGTTGTCATTTTTTTTTACAAAAATATGTATGTATTGAAAAGTTTTGTCTACTTTAAAAGAATTTTCAGTAATAGCCTATCTGCCTAAAGCTTCTCAATTAGTGGGCTTTAAGATTGTTGTTAAACCATTTAAAATGCTGAGGTGTTATAGACAGTTTTGATAATATAATGACCGTGGGTGTAAGACCATACCCATTTTGCTGTTGTTTTTAAAAGAATGTATGCTTTGAAAATTTTTGTATCTTCTTTAAAAGAATCCTTATTGTCATAGCTTCTCAATCAATGGACTTTAACAGATTAAGATTGTTTAGATTTTTAGACAGTTTTGATAAGACAATGACCGCGTGTGTAGAAGATATCAGTGGGACCGGAAAGTAACATTTGTTACCCTTTGTGATGGAGATCAGAGTGAAATAGTCACTTCAGAAGGTATAAATGTAGTGAAACAAGAAGGCGTCACACGCATAATGCCCTTCCATGGGGCTTTGTATAAATATCACATTCAGTTTCATTTACGTAGATGATGTAGACAATGTTAAAACGTTTGAAAGCGATGAACCCATTTACTTCAAACGCCAGCTACTGATGGCGCTCTCTTGCTTTTATAAATGTTTGTAACGATATGTGTCATGCGTCGGATTTAAAGGGTAAAACAGAAACTCCCTTACCCAAAAGAGAAATCCATCCAAAGTGTGCAAGGTAGTTTACCTTTAGCTAGAAAGTTTTGGTATTACGTCATTGTACCGAAGAGAATATGTTGCTGTGCAGCAGTGCATGAAGAGTTTGAAACTGTTAAATAAAATTTTAAATTGGGTTTACATTAAACAAAACAAACCTTTCTTTCAGGTACACATAACTTGAACAGTTTGAAACACCAGTGTTCATCTTTGTTGTATAGAAAACAAAAACAAAAACAGAAAAAAAAGTTTATTTTTTTTGAACCATCTAAACCACGGGTCTTTTACGAAAATCAATTTATTGTCAGCGTAGAAAGCTAACTTAAATCAGCTTATTACGTTAAGTTTCAATGTTCAGGAAAACAGACTCATTATCATATAATAAATAAAATGTTCCTTTTCTGTCATTGCGCTATTTGCTTCAATCAAATTTAAAATGAAAAAGAAAAAGGAACATTCTCGATTTATTTTAAATCAGTTTGAGTGTGACTGTAAAAAGAAATTAAAAGACATACTTGATCTTGATATTAGATGCACTTTAAAAGTTATTTTATTATTTATTTACTTTTTTGTTGTTATTCATCATTTTGTTTTTTGAGGGGAGGGTTCATTTTTGTTTGAGAGGAAGGGTTCGTTCGTATGCGATAAAGGAAAATTGAAACAGTAAAGCAGTAAACAGTAAAGCATGCAAATGTTTTCCATATTTTTGATATGAATCTTTGCTATTACTACAAACATAAGCCATTTGCAAAAATCATGAAAATCAAAAACAAAATAATTCAATTTTTTGTATTTTACTTTGTATACTATTTCACTCATTAAAGTTGATGTCGTCAGCATATTAAGTTAATTTTCAAGGGACAAGGCTTTAATAATTAACCACCTTAATGTTGAGAATGACAATGTTGATACTTTGATTAATCAGATTCCTGTAAATATTGTGTCTGAAAAGGAATACAGCGGAAACAGCGGGTTCCACTTTTGTTATGGGTCTCTGATGATATTTTATAGACTTTCGTCACGTACTTGGAGGCTATCTTCAACTACGCATGCGTGGATTATAAAATGGTGCTTGTGCAAATTTGCAAGTGGAATCTTTTAAAGCTGTCCCCTCGACAGTACTCATAGGCACATGATCATCAAAAACTAATGACAGTCCGTTTTCATGTTCAGAAACAGATAGTTTCTATACTTGTTGGAAAAGATGGTTTAGTCAGAATACCGTAAGTCAGATTCAGTTAATGAAATATTCTACAACTAGTGGGGTATAAGGGGGGGGTGGGGGATGGAGGACTCATTTGGAACCCTCAGGAACTGATATTTGAACTTAAAGCAAAAAGGTCACAATGCGATTCATCCGTCGTTTATAAGCAGGAGTAGCCATGTGTTATATAAAGAAGTGACATTCCAAGCGATCTTTATAGGAGATACTTTTAAGTGAAGTCTTCTCTGTACGATGAGTGCCAAATTATGTCGGTGCTCTGTTTTGATGGTGTCATCAAAGTTTAGTTTCCTACCCCAGTTAAAGTCCCGGATGCCCCACTGTACAAAAAGATTGCGGTATTGATGATTTGACCTACAGACTCTCATTTTTTCATACCGCACTCATTAAGGACCTGGTCAAGTGTAAGTTAGGTCGTAGTCACGGATTTTTCAACTTTTGTCTGGTTACAGTAAGCATAAAATTCTGGTTAAATTAAGTGGGTAAAATGTTCACTTTGACCAGCTATTTACACGAGACTTAAATTTAATTAGAAAAATGCTCATATTGAAGAGAGTTTTCTCATTATTTAAGAAAAGAAATGATTGAATGCATAATGTGTCCATTTACCGGTTTACAGCAAACAACACGCCCCGAGTAATGTATGGGGATGCAAAGGTTACAGCTTTCAAACGCTTGGGCTGGCCGAGAGGAACTTGAATTTTCATGTAACGTAACACACTCTGGGGACAACTATGAGTAATCTCATAGGCCATTCATACTTCTCAGACTGAATGGACTTTGATCAGATTGAATTTCCTAGATTAAGAAGAGAGATCGACGCATTTGGGCTATTAATCTCACAAAAGTGATATCGGATTTCTGCAGTAACAACGGTAAGGGAATGTACATGGTATGCAATCCAGCAATCCATGACTATGATCTTGGTTAAATTTAACCAGGTGTTTTTCAATAGTGCACTGCGCTATCTTGTGTACTTGCTGTACCTCACTCACTAGCATCCAGATAGCCTTCCACTAATTATTACTGATACATTGACTTCCACACTTAATCAGGTTAGTTCTCCACCCCGTTGATCTTTGTAAAAGTTCTTAATCTTAACAAACCACCCCTTTAGATAAAGCTCACAATGTTGTCTCTTATGGCCATAGGCGTACGGGGTCAATATTTCTGGGGGTCAGGAATTAATTTTTGCCCGAATTTAGGGCATGATTTACTTTCTTGGCTGTCTCATTTGCCCGAATGAGGATACTATTTTTGCCAGTGCCCGAATTGAGATAACATATGCCCCTCCCACCCCCCCCCCCCGCTCGCACGCTACTACTTATGGAACTTCAAAATGTTATGCCATGACTATTAAAGTTTGAACTAGAAGGATTTTAATAATATGTGCACGTTTCCAGTCCTGATCAATACACATACTCGGCGCTTCACACAGCGGAGTAATACGATAAAAACTGCAATAAAACTGGGTCAAATTGCCTTGAATTTCCACACTGTATTTGCTAACTTACATAAGATCGTCCTTGAACAGGTTTGTAACTGGCGACTACAAATCTAGATTACCTGAAAACTGATATAATATTCGTTCTAAAGAAAATTTATACTATAATTAAATGACCTTTAAACTTCTTTTATGTGGTGCTACATATTTGACAGACGAAAATATACCAATTCTCTTGGCATGGGGTATCTTCTCTTTCATAACGTGTTTTGAGCTTCGTGGGGGTCGAACCATTTTAGTATGAAGAAATCCAAACTGTAATTGCTGTCCATGAGCACTGTTTAATTTTGGTCCATTGTCGGATGAGGATGGGAACGGGTGAATTTCGTTCACTTCCAATTTGGTTATAAATTCGCTGCCAGGATTACAGACTGTTGTGTTTAGTTCACCGGCGTAGGAAGCTGTTCAAGACTGGGGGCTGAACCTTGTTTTGGATCGCCGTCCTGGGGGAGGGGTTTGAGGGGAGGGGGTGCCCATCCCCTTTGGAAAATTTTTTGATAATCTAGGGTCCTTAGATGCAATTTGGTGCATCATTTTGGAAAATTTGAAGGTAAATTAATGCACATTTTTGACATTTCTTAGTCCTTTGGAAAATTTTTTTGATACTTTAGGGTCCTAAGTTGCAATTTGGAACATTATTTTGGACAAATGTAAAGGTAAATTACTGCACATTTTGGAAAAAATTTTAAAGTAAATCAATGCAATTCTTTTACTTTTTTTACTCCTTCGGAAAATTTTAATATTTGAGGGTCCTTAGATGCAATTTGGTACATCATTTTTTAAACATTTTTAGGTACATTTTAGATGTACCTAAAAATGCACATTTTAGATATTTCTTCGTCCTTTGGAAAATTTTTAATATTTAAAGGTCCGAAGCTGCAATTTGGTGCATCATTTTTGGAAAATGTTAAGGTAAATTACTGCAAAATTTCGCCTTATTTTAGTCCTCTGGAAAATTTTGTGATATTTGTGGGTCCCAAGATGCAATTTGGTACATTATTTTGGACAAATGTAAAGGTAAATTAC
>WURT03175669.1:0-10374 GCA_009936505.3 Holothuria glaberrima | reverse complement strand
TGTTTACAAGGTTTTGACCGTTTGACCTCTGGTGACCCCAAATGACCTTTGACCTCCACCAAAAACAATAAGGATCATCTACTCAATATAGCCAACCTTCATACCAAGTATGAGATCCCTCAGAGTTATCCTTCTTGAGATATCATGTTTACAATGTTTTGACCTTTTGACCTCTGGTGACCCCAAATGACCTTTGAACTCTAACAAAAACAATAGGGATCATCTACTCAATATGGCCGACCAACATACCAAGCATGGGATCCCTCACAGTTATCCTTCTTGAGATATCATGTTTACCAGGTTTTCACCGTTTGACCTCTGGTGACCCCAAATGGCCTTTGACCTCTACTAAAAACAATAGGGATCACCTACTCAATATGGCCAACCCACCTAGGCCTAGCCTATAGGCCCCTATACGCTAAACAGTGCTTTTCAAAATTGAGTTCATTTCTCCCAACTGTCAAGTGGCCAGGGCCTGCATCTTTTAACTACGACACAGATTCTGTTAGGCTATGCCTATGCTAGCTTACAGTATGCTGTACAGGCTGCAGGCTATACAATTTTCACCCACCACTCATTGTCGGGTGGAAAACTTTATGTTAAAAAGCATTACATAACGTAAAATGAACAATCCTAACTGTTGTTACTGTTAGGCCAAGGCTAGGGCTGGCAACACTAAGTTACTAGCCTAGCTACTGAAGATGGTACCCTAACACTGGGCCTTGCCTAGGACTATATTTAAACATCACACGTGGTAAAACATGACGTGACTTCCAAGGGATGCACTTTCTCACAATCCTGTCAACGGCAATCAATCCAAATTGAACAAACTACCAACCTCACTAAGCTTTTCTGTTTGACCAGGGAGCTGTAGCAGCTCCCTGGTTCAACCACATGCTACAACACTGTACTGTAGGTACTCTGAATACAGTTCTATGTTATGCTAGCTGCAACGCTGCATGTCATACATGCATACATACAGTGTGGACCAGTACTACAGTTTTGTTAGCCATAGATGCAAGGATATATACCACAGAGAAAGCTACTCAACAAGAAAATCGGAGCTTTATCACTTCTAAAGTATACCTTGTGCACTACAGTATATATAGAAGGCTGCATGTTTTCTATGCTTGAAAGTCTACAATTGGTTAGCTCTGCAATGGGTTTCTCTGCATTATACTTCTGTGGTGACTGCTTTGCGTGCTGCTTATAATCAGGGTAGGAGTTACTACAACTTACAAGACAAAGTTACCTACCAGTATGATGTGGAACCATTTGTGCAGAAAATCCGAACACTAGGAATAAAAATCGGAACATGGCAAATCTGAGCTGAAAAAAGCGGAACTGTTCCGCCTAAATCGGAACAGTTGGCAGCTCTGGGTTTTAAGCTTTTGACCTCTGGTGACCCCAAATGACCTTTGACCTCCACCAAAAACAAAAGGGATCATCTAATTAATATGGCCAATCCACATACCAAGTATGAGATCCCTCAGTTACCCTTCTTGAGATATCGTGTTTACAAGGTTTTGAACATTTGACATCTGGTGACCCCAAATGACCTCTGACCTCCACCAAAAACAATAGGGATCACCTACTCAATATGGCCAATCCACATACCAAGTATGAGATCCCTCAGAGTTATTCTTCTTGAGATACCGTATTTACAAGGTTTTGACCTTTTGTGACCTCTGGTGACCCCAAATGACCTTTGACCTCCACCAAAAACAATAGGGATCATTTACTCAATATGGCCAACCCACATACCAAGTATGAGATCCCTCGAAGTTACCCTTCTTGAGATATCGTGTTTACAAGCAAAGCCGTCACATACACACACACATACATACACACACAACATCACCATCGCAAAGATTCCTTCTGCCTTCGGCAAGGAACCAAAAAGCCAATTTCATGCTTACATTCTCCATAACATTATATCAATTACTGCATATCAACACATCTAACAACAATCTACCCTACAACTCAAAGAACAATACAACAATCCTCCACCATTTAAAACCTGCACATGGTAGAATTTCTTGATTAAAAATCTCACATAAAGTTTGGCAAGACAGTAATGAGTAAGATGATCACTTATCTATATTATCAGACTCAATCTAGAGAAAATACTTTCTACATTTTTATATTACAGTACAAAGCAAAAGCACATTGAAAAAAAAAGTGTTTCTCCTAAACTCAAAGGAATAAACTCACAAGTTGGGGGTCTGTTCAAAGACTTGCTGATATCTGTCATGTTTGAAATGACAGTTTTTATCCCGTTGCCGCTGCCTTCCACCTAAAAAGGAAAAAGAATTTTGCAACATTCACATTACAGGCAAACAGCTTTTACAGTAGTGCTACAATGACAGACACATACAACCCTTTGATAAATTAAAGCAACTCATCATACCATGGCTGATACTGCCACATTTTGCAATCAGTAACCATTTCACACAAAACAGGAGAAATAACCTACTGGCTAGTGAATGGACTGCAGAGAGGACAGGAAGCTTACCAATATAATTATCTCACCAACCTACCAAGACGAAATGGCTGAACATCTGACAAACCAGGGTTTGTCTGCTCAAATTTTTACTGATCCTGTGATGGCCAGAGTTCAAAGCACACATTAACTGTCCAACTGAAGTGAAGACCAGGCGATATGCATGATATGCAGGGAGTGCCACGAACTGAGACCCCTCACTGCTTACTAATAGTACTATAGTAATATAGAGTAATACAGCTCTATGTTAGCTAAATTCATTTTTAATTTTCCTACTGTGTATGTGTTTTGCTTACTAATACTTTCATACCTTTAAATTTGCCC
This sequence comes from Holothuria glaberrima, assembly GCA_009936505.3. NCBI lineage: Eukaryota > Metazoa > Echinodermata > Holothuroidea > Aspidochirotida > Holothuriidae > Holothuria > Holothuria glaberrima. The sequence continues at coordinate 7,547 of WURT03175669.1, read as the reverse complement.
ATAAATACAGTCAATTACAAGGAACAATAATATGAAAATGGTATTTGCTATACATGAAAATGCATGAAAACGCCAACACATTAAAACAATATCAGCTAAAATCTCCCACACACACAATATAGCAACAAGGCTATTAGAATAACATATTTATTTTACTGGTGAAGGAAATGAACCCACTTCAACATATACACACGCAATTTGATTACAAATAAACTATTTTCAATTTTGTTGTCTGGCTTTTATGGCCAACTTGTGACGTGGACAGAAGTTCAGAACTGATGAGTGTCGTTTACTATTGCTTGGTAAACTGATAACACAAAGGCAATATCCTATAGTACTTTTTATATCAACTGCCTGGCAAAGGTTCAAAAGTCTAAACCTATATGTACACTGCTGTCTTCAGCTATACCATGAACATGATAAAAGCTTATACTACCATGTTTACATGTTATTTCATTTATTCAGCTGTGCCAATATTATTTTATATTATTGCCTTAGTTCACTTTTTTCCTCCCTTTACCTCAGAACTAATTCATGCCATAAAATACATTCTGATAATACAAAAGTTATAACATCAGCCCATAAATGACTGAACACATTGTCTAAAACAGTTCTTGGCATGACAACTGTACTTGCAGGAAACCACCCTCGATCTATACAGCTTACAGCCCCTTCTTTCTGCAATATGCAAAGTCAGGGATGTAATGTGTCTGTATTACTCTGCCACATAATAGTATTGGGATCACATCAACCATAAACATTACTTAACAAGTTTCACTTCAGGTGTTGCAAAAAATCCTCTTAGAGATCCTCCTTCTAGTTATCAAAATGAAAACAAAACTTTCAACTGACATAACACATTGAGAAAACACAACAGGAAATTCTGAATGATGCAAATATTATTTCAAATTAACAAAATAAACACTGAGCTACACCATTCTACACTATCATGTACTAGTAGATGCTAACAGGGTCAACAGTAACACGATGGTTGATGGAGTTGTACCTATACAACCAGTAACCAATAGTGGTGACACCCCATGTTTCAATCCCATGTGCCAAATCTGTAGGCCTAGCAATATCAGTTGAGCAGTATCTGATCTTAGGTATATGTCACCCACACACAACTGGTCCTACCCTAATCAGTGTTTTATTCACAAAAACTGCAGTTACTGATGTTGAACACTGCCTCTTTAATAATTTGGTAAGAAATACACTAGCAGAATACACTCAGTATACCAAACCATTCAGGCTCTCACAGCTACATCTTTTCCATATTTTCTGTAGTATACTATACAATATATGAAATACAAAATAAACACAGTACCTACTGTAAGCACAGTCACAGTTATCTGATTTCTAACATAACAGGTTTAAGGGCAAAGGAGAGCTAAGGCCCCATAAGATGCCCTGTAGTCCAAAACCCCCAAACTGTAAGCAAACAACCAACACCCAACCAGCCCAGTAACCGCTAGATTCTACCACAGTCATGGAAGAACTTGTCAATGTTAACCTTAAAGCAGTGCACTGATGTGGAGTTAACAACCCACTCAGGCAGGCTATTCCACTCATTGACAACTCTATGAGAGAAACTGAACTTCCTAATGTCTTGCCTTGCGAAAGGCTTCACTAGCTTCTTACAATGGCCTCGAACCCGAGAATTACTTTGAACCTTTAAACCTTTAACCTACAGGCTAACAAAGGATTCTTTTCAGAAAGAAACTTGTAAACCTGGAGCATGTCCCCCCTAATACTTCTCAACTCCAGGGTTGTTAGCCCAAGATGCTTAAAGGGGCATTACCTGTTTAAGAAAAGGGAAATACATAACACAGCCTTGTCCAAAGTATTGGAATAAAGTTTAAGCAATCCATCTGAATAATAAAGATAAGATGTTTTTCCCATGATTCTGAAGGTAGGCTTAAAAAAAATACTAGCATTTTTAAGCCTTATTAACCCATGACACTGGCCATCGATATAATATGTGAGTACTACCTCTGAGGAATAACACTGAACAATTCCTGAATCATTCATATCCTCGATGGTCAACGGTATCAGCTTGGAGTGTGACATCTGAGATGTTTCCCCTCCGTCCCAAACTTTCCCTCCTGCCTTTTCCATGTGAAATGTACACACTGGCAGTTGCCTTGTTTAAATCAGGGATTTGTGATTGAACCAACACAAATGATGTTGGGAACTCTTGGAGAAACTATCCACACAACAATTGAAATTGACCGAGGTAAAAACATTGCTCACAGAGAAAATCGAATTGCCAATGAGCCCTCGGATTCGCCTTATATCTCTATAACCTGATAACTGCTGTGTACATCAAAAAAGCTACCATGACTTACAGAGGCAACGGTAAGCATTTTGGATTTTCACACCGTTAGATTAGTTCCCCTTGCTTGTAATCGGCATGTACGCTCGGGACACATTTTTCGTCAGTTTATCTATCGTTGAACATTTTATGTAGAATATTTGATTATGTACCTGCATGTACCACTCGAGGACAAATACTTGGGATGCAGGGAAGAACACAAGTGTACAGGTGTAACTGGTTATCGTTACCAGCGTCAGTATGCAGCTGTCTTCTTGAATAGTGTTATATAGGGGGTAAAATCTACGTGCTTTTGCTTCAAAAATGCAAGGTGTATTGTGCAGTAATACAACCTTCAAAATCACACTTTTCCCAGCAAATCGGGAATAACCGTGGCAATAAAGGCCCACTAAATGTACAGTTCTTTGATACGTACATCTGCACGACTCCTTGAATATTCATAGTGTTCTGATAGGCGTGGTTTAAGCTAGTTTTAATGAGACGGTTTGTTTCAAAAAAGCCTACAGATTTTGATTGTTTTTGCACTGTTTCTCCAAATTTTGCAATTCCCACTATCATTTTCAGTTACTACACGAACAGCTTCATCCATTATTAGCATAGTTAGTGTATCGACAAATAAAGAAAAACATTAGTCCTTATGTATTTCCCTATTCTTGATCAGGTAGTATCACTTTAAGTCAAAGGTGATAAGGTAGATTTTTCACCTCAGGTATAAGGCGAGTGGCTCTTCACTGTTGTTTTGTTTAACCTTCCATTAATATGTAGCACAAACTGACACAATGATGAAATGTTTCAAAACAGCTGCTTCATGACAAGAACATTTTTGAAAATGTCCACATGTGCTGTATACTGTAAAAGCCATACACATACATGCACTGGTAGCTTGGCTGATGGCACATAGCCATGCCAGACATGCAGGCAATTTCACATCTTTTTTGAAACACTGAAGCCACTATCCAGGCTTCTAATATTTGACAACTTAGTAACTTACCCAATTTGAATGAATGAGTACTTACAAACATTTTGCACCCATTTACATCAGTCAAGGTATTGTATCATGTACCAAATGTGACTTTTAGTGTGCCAGCTATTTAAAAAAAAAACAGGCTTTCCACCCACTTTTGAGAGATGTATTTCATATGCATTTTTCAATATTTTGTTATAACTTTTCATATCAAAATTTTCCTTGTTCCTCACAGATTTCAGAGTTTTATAAACTCCATACATTTTGGTGAGCTCAGCAAGCTTCTGTATGGCATAAAAATGCAACTGATTTGACTCTAACTTGATTATTGATTGAAGTTTCATATGTATTTTGTGCTGTAGTGGTTACCCAACCAGTGATGCAGTGATGGCACACAACATAAGGAGCTACTGTATTTGACACTTACCTTTGCTATCAGGCGGGGCATCTTGTAGCGGTAGAATTGATCTGTGACACTGCGATTGACGTTGACCATCGCCATCTTGGAGCTATAGATGTTGGTTGGGTTTTACTTTTACAATTGAGCTTGTGACGTTTTCTGACAAGCAGATAGGGAAGAGTGACCCGTTCCTCGGTAAAAGACATAAACCTTGAAGGATGGTGTTTACGATGCCTAGAGATCGCCCTGTGGCGCTTTTTGTAGGCTACTCTAAAAGATGGATCTGCCAAGCACAGGGAGCAAATGGAAGAAAAAATTATATACACAATAACAAACATTCTACCATGAAGGCTACTCTACAAAAGGTACTTGATGAACTTTCAAGACCTTCAGTTTAAAAAAGTAAAACACCTTCATAAAACTTCAAAATTGGTACATAATTCAAATTTTCCAACAGGCACTGAAGTAACAAAAGTTCAGATGCCGCATGATCCTTTAATATTCAATACAAAACAGTTCATGAAAAACAATCTAGCTTTACAACACTAGAGGTATAGTAACAGTATTGCAGAGAATCAAACGAAGCTGTGTTGTGTAGGGAATCAAATGTCTAGTGTATAATAATGGCACAGTATACAAAACGGTCAAATTATTACATGTCAAATAGGTTAAGCCCATTTGTGTGTGCATAGCAGCCATTGTGTTGTTGGAGTTTTGAGCAAAAGATCTCACTAAAAAAGCAATTCCAGAAAATATTCTCATTCTAGGGCGTGAGAGGTCACCGGACATTATGGCTGGGGGATGTGAAAAATTTGTACATACCCAGTGCACAAGGGCTGTGATGGAGGAGTGCCACAGAAACAAATTCAGTTATTTTCTGCCCGTTACTTTCCGCCCCTAAAAAATGTTGCTTTCCACCCTGGTGGAAAACACCTGTTTGAGGGACGGAAAGTTAAAGGCATAGAATGGAATAACTGCGCGAGTTGAAGGCTTCATAAACTCAAACTAAATTTCCTTATCATTGAACTTCTCTGCAGTTACATTGATGTCTTTTACACAACAATCCGCAGTACTCGGTACCTACGCCGACTTCTCTTTCTCACTAGCTGGGAGTGCACTGTAGTAAGCGAATACAGTACCTACTATACACGCATGTTAACGTATACAGTACGATATCCAGTACTGTGAACAAATTCAGCTAGGCCTAGATCAAACAATCCATTCTGCTCTACGTGATTCCGAAAAACTAAATCCCAGGCTATAATTTCATCATCCTCTTGGTGGTCTCAGAAATAGAAATAAAGTAGATAGGCCTACACTCTGACACTTGTAAGTTAATCTTTAATTTCGAATGTCATTTTCCGCCCCAGTAATTTTAGGGGCGGAAACTACCGGGGGCGGAAAATAACAGTACCCTACAGAAACGGGTACCGTTACTTACCGCCCACGGTAGTTTCCGCCACTGACTTTCCGCCCCTAAAATTATTGGTGCGGAAAATAACATTCACAATTAAGGTTAAACTTATAAGTGTATACTTCCAATTTTCATTTCTGAGACCAAGAGGACGATGAAATTGTAGGACCTTTTTTGGAAATCACGTAGCCTAGAAAAAGAATGGATGGTAAGATATAGCTTTTTAAAAAATTTACTCACAGCACTGGATATCGTACCATATACGTTTTATGTGCATGTATGTTCTGTATGTATCCGCATACTCACTACAGTACTATTGAGAGAGAGAAGCTACTGTAGCATAAGTACTGACTACGGATTGTTGTGTAAAAACATCACTGTAGCTGGAAAGACGTTCAATGATAAGAAAATTTAGTTTGAGTTTAGGAAGCCTTCAACTCGCGCAGATATCCCATTCGAGGCTATGCCGTTACTTTCCGCCCCTCAAACCGGTGTTTACCGCCCTCCAAAACCAGGGGAGGAAAACAACATTTTTGAGGGGCGGAAAACAACATTTCTGAGGGGCGGAAAGTAACGGGCGGAAAATAACTGAATTCTACAGAAACACACAGCACTGTTCAAGGGCTAGAGCGTAACCAATGGTTCATTAAGATGTAGCCTAGCTGACCACTGACCACCAGATATGAAGTGTAAGGAAAAAATTACATGATTCAATATTAAAAATGTTTGTAATTAATATCCGTGTAAGCCTAGGCCTAAGTTAATGTTATAGGCCTAGGGAGCTTAATTTTCAGTGGCTGGCAATAAACACCGGGCCTTAAAAAGTTTCACTGACTTCGTCTGAGGACTAATGTAGCCAAGGGTCAAAACTGATGAATTACCTGTCAGTCCACAAAAAGACATAAACACTTTTGGTGTGGGTTGGCTTATAAGATAAAAGTTCTGTATCTTCGCTGATTAAACGTCCGCACAAAATGGCGAGGACCAACTTAGGGGCAAGGTTGCTGTAACTTGCGTTCAGTAAGCTTGCCGGTATAAGCTAGGCTTGTCTCCGCCGCTCTCAAGCAACAATAATACGGTAGGCTGTGAAAATTGCGATACAACTTGTACAATGTTGTGTGAATCGCATGCGGTGATGAGTTCTGGGCTTTCCAATATGGAATCTTCCAGACACGATAAATAGCGGGCTGCAAAAGTAGAAAGAAATTGTATTAAAATAAGCGTGACGTACTCAACAGTGTATAAAAGCGTTTTATCAATGTTCACTTGTAGTTGCAAGAGTAAAAACTTACTATGAAATGAATCTAGGAAGGAATTTCTGACCAAATTCGTGGACATTCGCTTGCACACGGAAGGCCACTGAAATTGCAACATACAGATATGATATGATATCGCGTACACGTACGTACACGTACGTACTTAGCTACGTGTGTGCGTGCTGGCGCCGACAGACTACGACGTATACGTGATAGATGATAGGTGATAAGCATGTACCTGAAAATGTGAAAATCTTGGAATAAAGATTACGTCACTACACCACCAATACAATGAATTGTACTGTGTTGAATGTTTATCATTTTTAGGAACGCTCCATTAGCGATAGTTTTGCGCAATAAGAAGTGTCCCGGATGCCCAATTTTTCACAGAATGAGTGGGGGCGATTTTTCAAAATTTCAATAGAAAATCCTGGATCAAACTGAATTGTGTTATGTTCCCCGAAGGTTTTGTGAAATATGGAATTTGAACGAAATTTTTTCCCCAAACTGTCAAAATTTTAGTCGAAGCACGTCCAGGACCGTAGCTAGGCTGCTGGGGGGGGGGAGGGGGAAGTTAAGCGGGGCCCTGAGATTTCCAAACCCTTAATGAAAAATGGCCTACATAGAAAAATAATGAAATTCCTAAAAACTTCATTGTCTTGAGGGGATGGGGGATATATCCCCCCATGAAATTGGATGGGGATACTGTACACTATATACACTGGCCTACGCAGGGGGGCCATTGGGCCAGCCCCCTCACGGATGCCAATTTTTTTTTTTGTTTAAGATCCTAAAAATACGTAAACAAAAATTTTACTTCAAAAGGTAGCATATGTGGCACCAGATTTCATGTAAGGACACCTAATTTTTCAAAAATTTTAAAAGGGGAGGGGTTGTCTCCCCATGGCCCCCTCACTGATGCCAATTTTTTAGTTCCAAAAAATACGCAAAATTTGAAACACAAATTCTACTTCAATAGGTAGCATATGTGGCACCAGATTGCACCTAAGGACACCTAATTTTTCACCCCCTCCCCTTAGACCCCTCCTCCAGGCCGGTGATCACTGATGCCCTTTTTCTTTTATTTCTTAAAAATAGGAAAATTTTGTAACACAAATCTTACTTCAAAAAGGTAGCACATGTGGCACCAGATTGCATCTAAGGACACCTAATTTTTC
>WURT03175658.1:0-10375 GCA_009936505.3 Holothuria glaberrima | reverse complement strand
ATTTTTAAGTCTTATAAACCCACGAGACTGGCCATCGATATAATATGTGAGTACTACCTCCGAGGAATAACACTGAAGCTTTTCAGTATATACCGTACATCTGCGTGACCCCTTGAATATTCATATAGTGTTCTGATAGGAGTCTGTGGTAAAAGCTTGTTGTAATGAGACGGTTGGTTTAAAAAAAGACTACAGATTTTGACTGTTTTTGCACCGTTTCTCCAAATTTTGCCATTGACACTACCATTTTCAGTTACTACTAGAATATCTTCATCCATTATTAGCATAGTTAGGGTATCGACAAATAAAGAAAAACGTTAGACCTTATGTATTTCCCTATTCTTGATCAGGTAACATCACTTTAAACTTGCACCCAGTTTTGACGATTTTCTTTGAATGGTTTTCATTTCCTAATATATTCTTCATTTTAATGTACAGTTTATCGTTATAATATGAAAGAGTGATTACCTTACTTTTTTATTGACGTGCGGACTTGAGAACATTTGACTGAGAAGTTTAGAAATAATATTTGAGTTAACATACCACAGGTATGTTCTGCCGTACTTCATCACCGTAAGTCACATGACAAGCAGATGAACTTAACACGTAAAATGATTGTGCACATTTGATATAAACACACATCTTCTTAGCAAGTAAAGTATCAGACTTCTGCACTATCAGAAATACTGTTATGTAGTTATCGTAACATATGGTCAGAGTGCGGTAGTTCTTACGTAACTAAAGAGGTGTTTCTTCCCTTTCTTGTGAAACAAAATTTTTTTTTTAAACGGGTAGATATATATATATATATATATATGTCATCGTTTTATTATTTAATGACCCCGTGTGATAATTGTTTTAATAAAACTTTTTTACTTTTCCTCTGTAATGGACGAGAAACGTCACTATCAAAATAGATACAGTGGCCATGCACATGCATCATATGATCGTGATGGAACCTGTATTTTTAGGTGAAGCTTTGAAGAAAGTGCAATAAAATCTCAGTTTGCTTGAATTCGTAATAACGTTAACTTTGATTACACTTAATTGTAATTCACATCTTACGCGACGGTCAATAAGTACTACCAACAAAGAATGATGTCGAGAAAAAATTCACCGACTAAATCAAAATTTCCGCCTACCTCTCCTGGAAATAAAGGTTTCAATATTTGGGTTCCCTATCACGCCGTTGATAACTGCATCGGTAGGCTTTTTGGACAAGACCTAAAACATACTGACATCGCAATGATGATTACATATCTATTCACGGTAATCCCTAAATTCACCTAATTTGAGTCTCCTCCAAAGAAGAAGCGTAACAGGCTTCGAAATATTATTTGGTTTCAACCACCAATCTCAATGAACGTCAAAAGTAACGTAATTAGACATGTATTCTTTAATGTAGTTAAGAAGCATTCTCCTCCCGAAAGTGTCTAACACAAAATATTCAACCGGAACACGGTAAAATTAGTTACTGTTGTACAGGAAATTTTCAGCAAACCAATAAATTCATATAATCAAGCTTTACTTAGGAAGGACACTAAAGAAACGTTTCATGTCATTGTAGAAATAAGGACACCTGCCCAGTCCCGGGGAAATGCAACAACACTTCCTCCCCTGCAGCATACCAGGCTGCAGTTTCTACAACAGAGAGAATAGAACTTATGTCGGCCTTGCTGAATCTTTTGAGCCAAGGTTCCATAACCATATTAAATCATTTAATAACAGTAAGTACGCCAACGATACGGCTCCCAGTGAATATGTATGACACTTCAAGGACAATCATATTCCTTATACTATTACTTGGAATTTTTTAACATTACTATAAAAAGGTTTAATTTGTGCTTGTGGGAAACACTTTGCAATCTGCAAGCCTCACTGAGCCTCTCTAAATTCAATGTCTGAATTAGTTTTCACCTGTAGGCATTCTAACAAATTGATCAAGTTAACAAGTAGGGCTCTTATTTTTAGGTATATACATTAATTTGTTCTGTAAATGTTGACTGTACGCCCGGTTGTCACTCGTGGTTTGAATCGCCAGATGAGTGGTACATCCACGAAACTCAGAGTAGCGACGAATATAGTATGAATTGCTAACTGGTCTGTTTTATCCTTCTACACACACATATATATATATATATATATAAATATATATTCGTTATTTTCTTGAACTCGTAATCGTAATCATATTATAATAATGATAGTACATCGTTTGAAATGTTAGTTACGGTGTTGCTGTTAAAGTTACTGACATTGTCTTTTAATATTCTAAAGATAAATCCCAAGCATGTTACATTCTGTTTTAAAGGTAACACAATTTTTGAACGTTCTTTTATAAGCCTTTTATCCTTGTCGGAAAGTTTACTTACAGTTCGAAATTATTTTGTGACTGAAAGCCGAACTGCCTTTTCCGTTTGAAGCGATGCATCTATAGGAAGTTTTTCCACTCTCTAACAAAGAAAACTTCCATTCAGTGACACTATCATTTCTAGATGTAAGAACGGGATTGCGTGATATTTCTGACCAAATGCCTTTCGCTGATTTTTTCTCTAGGGTAACTACAGGATCTGGATGTGCATCTACTGTGGAGGTGATATAGAATCCCTCCTTAGAGTGTACTGGCAAATGAGGAATATGGTCTGATGCATAGTAATGTATCTTCGATATGCTTGGAGGATCTGTAGAAGTGGTATTGAGACCAATAAAGTAGAGGAAGCAGAAATACCGGATAGCAAAATTTTTATTCTTGAAAACTTAACGATTTCAGTAGGTAATTTACAAAATACTTAGCAAGATTATTTTTAAATTAATTGATAAAGGCGAAATATAAAGTAATGAATAGCAGGAAAAGTGTAAACTGTTGTCCAGAAACCACATTGATACTCTGTCAAGAACAAAATTATTTAAATTGAAATTTGGCAAAGATGGAGCAATCAAAAACAGTCATCACCGACGATCTTCAATAATCAATTTTTTGATGGATTAAGAAAGAATAACACTAGATATGGTTCCAACTAGTGCTAATTCCTGCTTGAAAAATAATTTTTATCTGACTTACAAAAAACAGTCAAGGCGGTAGAAGAAGTTTCGTTAAGCTCATTTTGAATCCAACAATCCAAAGACTTTCCATGTAATGTACGTGTAACACGAAACTGTAACATGTTGCAAAAAGTCTTTTCTGCATTTTCCTTTTTAAAATTTCTAGCTTGTCCATTGAAACTGAACTTCTTTCCGTCCAGTAGCCAGTCAATTTTGTAACTCACAGGTGTCATTCCAAAATCAACACAGCATACAGCAGAAACAGTTTCGTTTTCGTTCGAAGTATATTGCTTAACGTTAGTTTAGTATATCCTTCAAAAAAAAAACATGAAAGAGGAAATATTAATTTTATTAAGGTATTTCTTTTCACTTTTTAAAATACGTCATCATATCACAGTTATCAAACTTTTGAAAAGCACTCTCTTTTAATCAATGACTTCGATCAGTCAAAATTAAGCTAAACTTTTCACAATTGTCAACTACATATTTCCCTGACAAAAGAATAAAGTAAAATTTGAAAGATTTCTTTGTCACAAGTGACCGTAAAAAATGATTAAAATTGAAAAAGCGTTCCCTAACCTGTTTTAATCTCTTACGGTATTTAAGAATTTTCATCAATATGAATTATTATTCATCATCTCACTGTGCCTAGAAGTTTTACCTTGTATTGGACCGTCCACGCTGTTTCTTGGTTGGTATGATTCTCGTAGAACGAAAACAGAAGTAATTCCCCGCATCCTGAAGACTAGTGTTTACAATTTTGTACATAGTCTGTGGGTCATCGTTTGATCTACTTCCACCGTTACTACCTGTTACCATTACTTTGTTTATAATTACATCATTTTGAATCCACTTGATAGCAGCTACATCTTCGGGACGACCTGAGTAACACTCTAGTTTAGTAGATTCATAAACAAGCAGCAGTTTCTTTTTTGCAATTTTTTGTTTTCCTGATTTAAATAAAAAAACACGATGAAAATATTGACGCTTGAATGAGGTGTTCTGCCTTTTAGGTTAGAACACGGTTAAATAACTGCATACTATAACCTTCGATACATCACCATTTTCTTGCATATAAATACAAAAATAATAACATCTACCTTCATGTTTGTCTCATATATGCCCTTAACAATGTTAATGAATTCACAACAAATTCATTTCTTATTCATCGGTAAATAAACTGGTAGGACAAGTCATAGTTTATCACGTTTGTTTATTTCAATTAAATACGCTAAAGGTTGCGCATTCTTATATAGAAAACATCCGGATAAATATGCTAATTTATTTCAAGTAGAACTGCATGGGCACTTTTTAATAATTTGGTAGCTATTTGTTTTCATCCATTACCTTTAAACTGGAAAGTTAAAATGACTCGGTAAAAAATTTACTTGCGGTATTTTACTCTCTTTCTAATCTGACAAGTTGTTTTGATCCACTTAAGACTGATTTCGAATATTCTTTCAACTAAATGGTCGGGGGCTTCCCTTCAACTTTTAATATCCAGCTCCTTGTGCCTCTCCCATTTTGAAAGAAAGATACACATGAGTATACCCCGTCATCAGCATGACCAACGATTAATATATTCAACCGTATGATTGAATCGTCATCGGTAATTGTTGACGTGTACTTGGCATTTTCCACTTCTTTAAAGCTTGCGTCGTGATGCAGTATTTGTTTTAAACCATGTTTCCATCTAACAGCTACAAGGCTACCCTTTGATTTTTCCAATGCACAAGTAAGGTTAACAGATTTTCCAAGTGGGGCCATTACTGTAAAATTACCCAGTTCCTTATCTAGTAAGCAAAACATTTATTTTTTCGTAAGTGCAATAATAATTAGAACATCGGATAGTCTAGTGTTCCAAGGCAAGATACGCTTACATACAATAAAGTATTCTAAATCTACAGTTGCTATCTTTTAATGTTTACATTTTATATTACAATGTGAGAACAGTTTACCCTGATATGTAATAATTAATTCAAACAATTTTACTGTGTAGAAAACTTCCAACATTAATGTGACATCTTCAAATACACATGATAACAATTAGCCTAAATGATAAAGCATTTCCTTTCCTGGTGAGAAAAGTAAGTGCCAAGAAGTGTGTTTTTTTAGTTGTAATTTAAGATAAGCTATTATGCACAGAAATCATAAAGATTTGTTTTATTTTGTTGATCAAGTAACATTTAGTTGTGATGATGTCGATATAGTGTGTGGTACGTGTAGAACATCTTACTTCGTCAAATTCTAGGAGAGCCTCTTAAGATGCAAGAGAGGTAGATTTAGGAAAATGAATTACCTTCAACAAGAAGCTTCCAAGAAGTTGTAAAGTTTTCACCATTTGTAAAGTAAGCAAAGCAGGAGTAGTTTCCAGCATCTTCCTGATTAACGTCATGTATTTCTAGTCGGGAGGGTTCATAGTTCTCAATCAGCCTGGAAAAATTTCTTTGTCGAATAGGCATACCGTTGTGTTTCCAGTGAACATTTAAGGGGATGTTAGTGCTCAAGGAACAGTCTAATATAACCGAATTTCCAACCATAACTGATGGACTGTTACTTTCACTTGTACTGTAATCTTAGGCAAAATATTAGATAAAATATAGATAGCATAAATCCATCAAAGTATTGAGATAAGAAACACTTTTACGGTTTGTGTGTTAATGCTGTTCATATGTGTTATAAGTAATTATAATGAGAGAAAATACAAACGATCATCGTTACAACTTCCTTTCTTACGATATTTTCTGCGTACTATACAGTATTTCTCTAACAAGAAGAACACTCCAAGGCCATCCGCGACAAAGAATAGAATGACAAAGTAAAACTTTCAAAAAGCTTGAGCGATAATTTCTGTCAACTGCATGCCCATCTCACGTATGAAATGTACTTTGACATAAATGGCTTGGTTGTCAAGTGTTTGAATGTAATCAAAACAGCTCAAATGAACTCGGACGCTTTGTTTCGTCACGTCTTATATAGTTACTGCGATAATGGCAATTTTCTCGTTAAAACATATGATTTCCTATACGGAGTCTTAAAATTACCAAAAAGACAAATGTGGCACCATGTTGCCCAAGGATTCATTTTCGGGGGGGGGGGGGTATTTTCCAAGTGTGTCAATGCATCCTTAATCCCCAACAGCGAACGATCTTACGGTTTGACTTTGCCTTCATGAAGGGCAAGTTCTTCCTTAAAACCCAACGTTTTCCAATATACCCCAAACTTTCCAATTTTGTCTATACCAACCCAAAATTTACTTTTATAAATAAAATTCCAAAATTTGTTTACGCAACCAAAATTTTGCATTCGCCATCCTTCCGGGAACCCATTTCTTTGGAGTATTCGGTTTGTTGCTCACCACGAACCCCCTACCCCTTCCACACACACCTTTAGGAAAATTTTGCCTTGTATAACGGTTAAGGCAAGTTATGCAACCCTAAAGATGATACTATCCAAAACTTTCCAGAATGATTAGTCATACCCTCTTTTAAATAAGCAGGCACAAGTGCAATTCAGATTTATTAACAGGCAGTTTTTTAAAGGCTAACATAACTTCTCTTAATTTCATTTTATGAATCACGATTTTAAGGCGTTCATAGCCTGGAAAACCTTATTTTAAGAGTTTTTTTTTGGGGGGGGTGTCCCATTGATCCTCCACTTGTACAATGAGGAGGGCGTTTTCTGTAAAAAGTAACCCCTTTTCTTCAAATCCTAAATCCCCGTTGAAGTTGACAGGTAAACGTGTATACAGGAGTGCGAAGGGATGTCGCCGGCTAATTTGCAAATAAAATCAGAAATGCTTCTGTAAACAGTTGAATGTTTGGGCAAAAGTGGGAGAATAAGGGGAGGCAGGGGTTTCTGACCATACCTTGGTCTACAAGATATAATGGACTGTGACAGTTGGAATGTTCCTTTTCAAAACCTATCTGGTTACGAAACTCTCCTACAGCTCCAATCCGTGGACCCCAAACATGTTAGGCTGCAAACAATAGCATTTTATTGACATTGAAAAGTCCGAATGGGTTGGTAATGTACCGAAACTTGCTTCTGTTTGCACTCCTCTTGGCACTATTCTATGCATTCAATATGCAGTTTACAACCACTCCAAAATAATACATGTATCTTACGTTCCTCCCTTTTTCTATGATTCCAAGATACTCTTGGCAGGTTTCCTGACGGTGCGTATTGTAGCCAAACATATTTTCCCAGATCTTCAGCGCCAGCGACAAATATTTCTAACTGGTAACTCTTACTTCCAGGCACAAATTTTGATGTGAAGCCGTCTTTACTGTACTCACCGACGTGCTTTCTATCGTGAAGGAAATCTTTTCGCCCTCGCGGCTCCATTGAACAACAAATATATCTGAAGTATTAAGCAAACAATTCAAAGTCACGGCCTGGCCGATATTCACAGGGACGATTTCTGCATCATAGTTACCTAGAAACGAGACATAAATACAAAAAGCATGTGTGTAAACGAGACACGCTTATAGTGCATTCTGTTGGTAAAGTGTTAGTGGTGTTTCGGGCCAAGTAACAAACTACCAAACATGGTTGCAGAAAATCGAATGTAACGTTTATCACTCAGAGAGATTAGATTTAATGAGAAACGGTAGCTTACATTTTAGTTGATAATACATTGGTGCCGAAATGGCGGAGAAAAAATTGGCAAAAGCCCTGTCAGAAAATAAAAAATCTACATCACGTTAAATCCAGAGACTAAACTTAATTATACTTACAAAAAGCGATAACGAATATAACTGGGAACAAATTCACCACAACACAGTTTCCAGGACTGTTCATTTTACTTCTGAAGGAATGGCAAATTCCAAAGAAATCGTAAAAAGCTATACTAGTGTTGTGCAGAATACGACTGAAATATAAAAGTAGGAAGTTCGTAGTTTTCATTACTAGTTGCAGATATTGTGATTTGATAAGTGTCAGTTAATAAACCATTTCACTTTCACTTATTAATGAAAGTAGTTCATGTATCATTGATGATACAGCTTTTCATGGCAATAATTTCACCTTTAGAAGCAACAATTAACCTCTTTACTCTTGAAACCTTTGAGACAAAGCAAGTAGTTCGGCCACGAAAGAGCTTTTCAATAAGGATATTTCAATTGCATTTTATTTATCAATTTAGGAACTTCAGTCTTTGAGAACAACTATGAACGACGGGGTTTTTTTTATAGTTATAGTTATAGTTATGCAGTAAGGATACTTTTATCAGAAAGGCACCTTGAAGCAGAATGCGTAAGAGTTAATATGACTGGCATATAGAACCGTCAATTAAGGTCTCTGTGATTGTTTGCCAGTATACTTTGACTTTAAAGCATACGTTGCCTACCTTAAAACTCTTGCTGGGACCTCCATATTCCAAAATTGAATACCTCAGAGCCAATGTTTAGATATTGCCCTTTTCAGACGGGAACTCCAGTTATGCATCTTAAAACGGTGGCAATAGCTTTCACTCTTTAATAGAATGCACACAAAGAGACTTGAGAGAATTCGTTGAAAAGGGAATTTGTGGGAACTCCAACCTTTTGTAATTTTTGAAACATAACACGATCACATAAATTCTCACATGAGGGGTCTCTTATAATGTACACGTCTTCAATAAGTTGCTTCGCCTCATTTATTATATTTTGTACTTTCGACGACAGATTAGGTTCAAACACTTAAAAGCTTTCGCGTTTTTGTGACCTCCCACCTTAGGCTTCATTTTCAAAATTGGTTCAGCACTTTCTTGTTGAGGTCCCTTATGAGTCTCTCAGGTACGTAGTTGTAGTACTTCGGTTGTTAACATGAGCAGAACATGTTCATGATCTACTTCGTGAGCAGGGGAGGCGCAAGCCTTCTGATATAGGGACGACATAACTGATACGTTTAGTAGGCTTCATCAGCGGTGTCACCCCGTCATGGCCTTTGCACTCCCCCCCCCCCCATTTGACCCCGACTTGCTCCCGTGCAAACATATATAGCTCTCATTCGCAAGCGCAATATTTTGCCCCCCACCCTCCATAAAAATGGTACCCCGTTACCATCCAATTTTGAAATTCTTGTGCCGACACTGGCATTTATTATATTTTGTACTTTCGAAGACAGATTAGCTTCAAACACTTAAAAGCTTTCGCCAAGCTTTAGGGTGTTTGAAATTATTTTTTCTTAGAGAGGTGATCGAGGTATCTATGGTTTCTGATTGTTACTTGTGTGTTGATCAATGAATAATACTTCCCAGACTACCGTAAAAAATCAGGATTTTAATTTCCTCCAATCCATGTCCTAGGGATTGTTAAAAAACACTCTCGAAACGAGTTATTCAGTTATTAGGAATTGTAGATTAAATCATTTAATTACCTTTAAATAGTATAAAATGAGTACTAAAAAGGCTACAAAAAATTAAAAATTGACTATTTTGTGTAATGGCCTGTCAATTTGGTTATTCAGGTGCCAGTGGGTGATGTGAATTGATAAAAGTGGTGGTGGATGGGTTTGGCAACAAAATTCACTTGGACTGTCGAACTGGTATCAACAAGGAGGCAATTCTGCAGGACGGGTGAGTACCAAACGTCTTGAAAAAGAAGCATTTGTAAATATATATTAGTAGTATAAATATCAATAGATCCATTTTTAAAAGTTCGATATGAATGTATCTATTCTCCCCATCTTTATTTGTTGTTCCTTTTGCTGCTTATTTCGACCCATGTATGGGATATTCTGATCCCCCGTGTATTTAGGGGCAAAATCTTCACATAAGACATATAAAGGTGTTTCAACAGCGGCGTAAGTTGAAGAAGATTGTCCTCACATAAAAAATACCGGGTTCGGTCCAATAACCAAAGTGAAATGTGCGACTCAGAGTTGGTCGAGCTAGTGAGTTGAGCCTTACCGGGAACTGCAAGTCCCTATCCCTATCTGAATTTAGAGAGATTAACTTAGGTGAAAAATAGTTTCATTTATTGTCCCAGAATTCAATTGTCATATTGTTAATTGTCATATTGTTCAATGATATTGAATTCTTCAGAAGGTCTTGATATTTCATGTTTTTGATTTCTGCTATTTGATTCCTTGCCGAAGGAGAAAGGAATCAATGCCACCGCGTTTCTAGTGTTTGTGAATGTGTAGGTGAGTCAAGTGATAAATGAAACAAAACATTTTAAGCATTAGTGCAGGATATTCAGAACCTTTTTTCTCACCTACATCTTAAAATAAAAGATGCATGCATCTGAAAAACGGTGCAAGAATTTTCTCACAAGAAACTACCGGAGAATAATAAAACTTGCCGAAGAATAACATTTAATTCCTGTACTTCACATCATTTCACCTGCAGTTC
>WURT03175647.1:0-10375 GCA_009936505.3 Holothuria glaberrima | reverse complement strand
ACTCACGAATACAATCCCCGGAGCGGTCATAATCATATAACAAATCCGAAGATTTATCTCACCTTGATGCCCCCCCCCCCTCCTCCGCCCCAATTCTCGTACCCGATCACTGTTGGTTGTATGTTGCATTGGTATGCAGTGTAACGTATTGTTATGCAGTATTACGTCATTTAGCCGGCCTGGTTTTTACTGGTAGTACACAAGGTTGTGACGTATACACATTGAACATTGAAACGGGGGAAAGGGGTTTGTTTCATTTACTTTTGGCGGCGATTGTAGCCTACTCTCCTGCAGGAAAGAGACAAAGCACCTGATGAACCCTTGCCAGATAGCTAGGAATTATTGGAAAGTATGGCATTCTCAGTTTTATCCTGTAAGCATCAACTGGCATAAAAAAGGAATTTTGACTAGTCGTTAGAGATTATAAGCAGGAAAATGCCATTCTTGGCTTCTGTTCCAACCAAACTTCCATGATATTTCCTAAAAACGACTGTCGAGAAAATGGAACTTCGAATTCCATTTTGAAATTATAAATGTTTATGATTTACTGACGCTAACACTACAAATTAATTGCAGGCTTTGAAAATGTCATCTGTGAAATTTTGCCCATTCATTCATATGAAATTGACATGTGAATGACTGTTACTTTAATTCAAATTATATTTTGTAAGATATTTCAGGGAAAACAAGTTGTGTTTGTGCGTTTCATAGAATTAATCCAGCATAACGTATTTTTATTTTATAGCACGCTCAATTAACTAGGGGCCAGCCATACACGAGCAAGTTTCGTAGAACTAATTAAACGTCTCAAAAGCCATATCTGCTATTAGCAATTGGCAAATGAAGAATGATTCATGAAAAACGATCACTTTACCTGAACCCCAACTTCTACAATATACCGGACATTGCTGACTTGCAGGACATAAGCTCATATCTGATACCCCATTCTGGATAAGCATTTGTCTAGACAAATAATTAGAGAGTACTAATAATGTTTACTCCTATATAAATAACAGTTGAGGGGGGAAAGCAGACGACCTCACTGCAAGTATTCATGTTAGGGTACCTTCGCATTGTGATACTTCCCTGTTTATTGGCCCATTACCTTGCCTATATACTAGGTGACAACTACTTCTGTTTACTGGCCTAGGATAGTTCCACAGTTTTCAAATCATCCATGATATTAAAACTAATCTTAACTACACTTTTAGAATTCTAATAAAAGTTAAAGTATACACAAGGAAAAGCTTTGTAGTTACCCTAAGCATTACAATAACTAAACATCTGAATAATAATAAACGGTAAGTTATAAAAGCTCTTTTTGAAATGCATTTGATCTGAGAACAAATATGCAAAACTAAAAACTTTCTTCTCGACAAAATTGGCCAATTCTAAACCAGTCTTACGTAATGGAGTCGTAAGGTTTTTCCTTATGCCCCTCAATGCCCCTCAATTAAAAAGCTTGAAAAATAGAGCTGTTGAAGCATTGTTACATAAAATCTCAATACCACCAATTACTAACGACAGTGTAGCAGAATTCGATGCTTCATCTTATCATCTTTTGTGATGTTTGTTTACAAGTTAAAAGGAGAACATTTTCAGCCGCTCGGTCAAAACTGTAAGTCATTGGATCAATTCAATATGTCGTTTCTACTAATATATCAAGTGTACATTTTCGCCTCAAATAAATCTTATTAAGCAGTGACATGACAGTTAGACCAAATGACCAATAATTTTGTTTTTTATCTGTAAACCAAAGCTAGTATCAAACTGCCGGAAATCTCATGGGTTGAGGCATGGTGTTTACAAGAAGCATGGCCGACACATACATCTTCTAGATTTACACAAATATTTCATAAAAACATGCCCCTCATTATCAGGTTCGGTTATCAGTTTGATACTTTTAAATACTTTGAAATTAAGGAAAGCATTCACTACCTTAAATGACTTTTATAATGCTATTTTTCAAGCCACTTTTTGTGCATCCATCATGCATAGCTGTCTTGCAATCACATGTCACCTTGTGTTAAATTATTTTTGAAACGCCCCTTGAACTCCTACCACCACTTATCCTTTCGAACTGCAAACGGTAGCATATCCGTCAAGGAAAGCCCCTAACGGTTTGACTGTAAAGCCCCACGGATAGCTAAAATTGACGATAATTTAACTTGAACAAACTTTCTCATGCTCCATGAAGTAAGACATTCTAATTTTTTTTTAAATGTTACTTTTTCAAACAAATTCTGCAAACCCATCGTAGATAGTTGTGCAGTTACAACTCATTCAAGACAGCATCCACCTTTCCCATCCAAATTCCCATTACACCATCGTGTTTACCAGCCATTGGTACGTATGCAATGAGAAAAAAAAATATTTGATAGTCAAGTTCCAGTTTCAAAGTCTGTTCAGGTAGTGACATCATTCACCTACCAGGGAGAGCTGATCACCACGTTCCTGAGGCGCGTCCTTAACCGATGGGTTACTTCAACTTGAACCCTCCTTTATGCCCCCTCGACACCGGTGGCTCTTCCATCTCTCAGGTTTCAGCATAAATCTCTCAAAGTTACTTCAACTTTCCATGCTGGGGTAAGACAGTCCAAATTTACAAATATATGACAATACTTAATCGAACTACTGCTTGAATTCTGCGGTTACACTCGCTTACAATATTTAAAGTTCAAAGTAGTGGACATGTGTACACGTGTGGTACAAACGTCGGTCTTACTGAATGAGCTAGCCATCTGATAACCAGCTTAACGTAACTTCAATGAAACTTTACCTTACTTTGGCAAAGTTGATGCAAATATTTTGGAGTTATATATCGAGTATTTCGTACGTAGTATTTTGTGGCCTTCTTAGCATTCTTTGAGGAGGAACATACAGTGGAGGCGATGTCGGAGGAATTGGAATGGTGCCAATCGTCATAGGTTCCGGTGGAGAAACTGTGAAGTTGTTGCAACCATAGTTGACCACAGACTGATACGACGAACAGGTGTAACATGACTGAAAGTGTATCAAAGCAATCTAATTTGGCGTGAACTTGGTGCGTATTAAAGACTGAGAAGAATATACCAAGTGGTACCGTTATTAAAACTTAGGACTAGAGGAACGAAGATAACGCATAGAATGGGCACTCCCAGGGTTCTCAAATGTATCCGTAATATACTGTGATAAGTGCAGAACAGGAAACATTACTGACAATTTTTTTAAGTCTTTGCCGTGAATCCTATCTGTAATCTCGCAGTTCTTGTCTGAGAAAGGCATGCTAAGAAATTTACTAACCTTCTACATACCAAAATTACTAAGTTATCTCAACGGCTTGGTTGGCGGCAAAACGTTTAAGCTTTACTCAACAAAACTGCTTTGCGAAAGAGAAAGTAACGAAGCGAGACGCACCTTTTTCTCTTTGACAATAATCAAGACATAGAAAGAAGCGCTCCTTTAAAGTTTGTTAAGGACAAGACGTATACCCATTGAAAAATGAGATGATTTTAGAAGATTTTGGAACACGTTTTTTCATCTTCCATTTTCGTCCTTCGCCTTTTAGACGATGATGGTAGGAAAAATTGGTGCTTTTAGACGATTTTCCAAGGTAACTAAAGCCTAAGTAACATTTCACCGGTCGGTGTGTTCGAATTCTAGGAATCGGCCGGCATGTACAGGTCGCAAAAATCGGCCGATATACGCTACACGGTCATATTGAAAAGGGATCGCACGCAGCCTTTACGGGGCCCGAGAGGTGACCGGCCGGCGATCGGCAGATTTTCCTGGATATATCTCCAATATCTCATACCCATTTCGGCCTGTCTCCGGTCGGTGTTTGTCTGACAATCGCCCGACACTCATACGATGCTGCTGCGGTATTCGAACGGTGTCCAGAAGGGTATCCATACTGCGCCGTTCGATTGCCGGGCGAACAACTGCGGAATCCGGTGGGCGTACATCAGCTTGAGGGTGCGGGATAGCCTTTATTTAAAGGGGTGCTACTCTGCCCTTCTCCATTCGCTCCCAAATAATTCTATAAGAAGAAGAGAGAAGAAAATGGCAACCATTCCTCCGAAACGCTTGAGAATCACCATTCTGAGGGAACGATTGGCTTTTGCTCGCTACCGGTGCATCGTAACAAGTATCGTAACTGCTCTCAATGGCGCCGGCGCGTTGGATCACGGGGGTGTCCCCACTTGATTTATGAAAAAAAAGACTAAAAAGATAAAATGATCCCAAAGGCGTTGAAGCTATAGATTTCTGTAGGGAATAGGGTAAGGTGTGATTTCCCTTAAGTGATAGATCTGTTTTTATCTTTTTCTGTAATCACAAATGTTTCTCAAACTATTATAATTTTTGCAAATCCTTCACAAACTGTCAAAATTTTCGCGCCCTTTGCGCGCTTTAAACCCTGCCTCATTGTGGTTCTTATTATCAATATCTTCCGCTAGCAACTTTCGGAGAAGCACAGTAGCAAGTGTTGAAAGCTGTTTACGAATTACTAGGTAGAAGAATCATGTCTTTCTGAGTGGCATGTATAGGTTTTGAGGGCAATTGAAAGTGCCTTGATAAAGAGCTGGAATACAGGTTTTGTCATGGAAATCTTATTCAATGAAAAGTTTCAGCGCCCTTCACGCGCATATGACACGGTTTGCACTCCATCCCATGACCATTATTAACTGTTCTAAGGTAATAATACATGGAACTATTCTGATCACAACGCTTTCTGACAAAGAAACATACCGAAACATTTGTAGGGGCCTCGCATCAATATGAGATCTTTCAATCAAATTTGTAGCACGATGTGGAAAGTTGAATGTACATTTTTCAAAACATTTCACTGAGCGCTTCGCGCGCAGCAATTTTCTGCATGGACAGATGGATGGTGATTGTTAATACAATTACAACGAAAAAGCACTTGAAACCTTCTGGTTGGTCCTCCATTCTCTTTACTATACCTACCAGGGAGGTCTAATATCAACTTCCTGCACCTATAATCTCCCTCCCGTTAGCAATTGCTGGAAGCTGTTCGTCTGGTCTTTTGTTCAAAATTATTACAATTAAGATAGTTGTAAAGTGCACGGCGTTATACTTTATACAGCGTTATACTATATGTTACCATTTGGATATCAAATAAAAGGCATAATGTCATTCCCCATCTTATATAATTAATCCAGAGCTTCCAGGAAGCCGTATATAGGTATATGCTAACATTGAGATGCCCTTTCAAATTGTTTTTAATTAGTCCAAGAATGTTTCTGTGGACTCCACGCACTTACCCTTACTAGGAGGCAGTAACGAAATCAAGGGGGAGGGGGGCTACAGGAGGTTTGTTGGCAACGTATCCTTCTCTTAGAAAACATACTGTCCGCTTTCACGTACCTAAAAATTAGAATTCCGTAAATTAAGGACATTTTTCAGCCATGTATGATTCGTTCCATAGATATCAGAAAGATAGCACCACTTTGCATTTAAGCAAGCTTGTATTAAAAAATTTCTCAAGGAGGGTGACAAAGGAAAGATTCTCACTGCTGTGTACAAACGCAAAGACGCATAAAAAGGTGAAATTTCAGCAGACTTGTGGGTCACTGAGGTGGTATTACGACATCATCTGTGGTGGTCCCAATCACCAGATCCTGGGGGCGACACTGGCCGCTTCGGTGACAGAAGAAGAGAGGCAGGCGCAAAGACTAAGGCGCAGAAGAAGATGGTGGGTGTGTTAGTGTCTAGAAACACAATACAGCACTATGTGAAGCATGAGCGGTTGTGATCTGATTACCCACGTGTAACATTTGCGTTTGAATCGCACGTTCATCGGTGGCAGGCCAGAAATCAACTGGGCGCCAGCGGATGTCTGGCCGATTTCCGGCCGGCCGGCCGCCGGGTAGTTGGCTAATTGCCTTGTGGGGGCGTCTGCACGGAGCCAGGCTGGCTTCCGGCAGATATGTGGACTGTTTGACTTAAACTGAAAATGACCCGGCGCCCCTACGATGTGTCAGATACCCAGTCGGACATCGACGGGACATCAGCCGATTCGAAGGCGATGACATTCCGATACCCGACGTCGGCACTGATTTTAACTCCACCTTAAAATGAATCAAAGGCACAAAAATGACCCGACAGCGTAATCTTTTCCTACTTCGATAAGGACAAATCGCGGCAATGAAGCAATCAATTTCTTTGAAATAGGGCACGCCCCTTACTCCCGAAGTGCCAGTTTCTCTACATTTTTGGTAATTTTTACGCCGGATTATGAAAAAGCATGACAAATATTCCCTGAAAGCGCAAGCCCTAACCTATAATTTAACCTTAACCATTATTTTGAAACAATTTTGGAAATTTCTGGAAATGTGATTTGGCTATATCGACTTACTCCTTCATCTAGTGCAGTGATGGCGTTCCTAACCCCATAAAGATCTTTCCATCCACTGCTTTGAATTTCTAATAAAAATTAATGTGTACTGCTACTGAAGGTGACTATTGTTTTCGTGACCAAAATCGAATATTTTACTATCTGGTAAGCTTTAATCTCTGTGTGTTCATATTTATGTTATTATAATTGTGGGAAATCAAAAAAACTTATACTAAAAGGGTTTTAACCGGCACTGTAATGTTATTTGGAAGTAATGAATAAATTAGAAATCTGCTGAAGGGATTTATACATGAAGTATTCCTCATTCATATCATGTAAAATTCTTCGAACCCTCCTGATATTGAATTAAGCTGTAAAGAGGCTGTAAGGTTAATTGTTCCTACTCTTTTGGAACCTTCGTATGCTGTTTACAAGGTATAATTTTAACACATGAAAGAGGTACCGTTTTCCAAGTCTTCCTTAGGTTTTCCTCAAAACCTTGCCAATGAACCATATAAGTCTTATCATGGAGCTATTACGGATGGAGTAAAAGCAGAGAAACTTTCTTTAAAGTCATCATGGGTTCTGACATTCCCAAGAGTAATGATCCGTGAATATCATCAGCGATTTATCCACACTTGCTGACAAATGGTGTTACGTAATGGATAAAGACAGCTCTACGCAATCAGTGTGAATTGCATGTGTTAAAGGTCTGGTGAAAAGCATGCCACGAAAAAGAGCTGATTCAGCTGTCAGTTAAAAAGAATTGAGTTTAAGTGATGCTTATGTGTTTACGCAGACTGTCAGTTTCAATCTTTTTGATTTGAAAGGCCGCATACGGCCTGCAGGTCGGAAGTTCCCCACCCCGGCTTTAGGGGAAAGAAATGTAGATGTAGGAAGATCACACATTTCTGCGCAATCTACTATAATGTTTATTTCATTGTTTTGATTAAACTTTAACAGTATTTTCTCTCCAGTGGAATTTCCTGTAAAGATGGAGTTTGACTACTGAAAATGGTTTGTTTATTTTTTGTAGCACGTTTATTGTATGATTTTGACTTTACACATTTTTTTACAAATTGAAAGATCTTCTCAGGCCTAGATAGCATACTATTTAACGAGAGCAGGTAATACTTTTAGCTTCTAACATGGAAGTACCCGCTTATAAAAATGAAGTATGTGTGTTTCACTTTTAGGAAAATACAACTCCAGTATCTCTCGTAGGCCGGCCTTACTTAAAAGGATGGTCGAAAAGTTAAATCTCTTCAGTTCATAACTCTTTTGTGCTTGAAAGTCAGTGAAATTACGAGAGGGAAGGTATGTCTCTAAAATAAAACACAATAAAAAAGAAAAACGAATTTGCAAACGCAACAAAAGGTTCCTATCCAATTTCTAAAAAATATAGTTAGAAACATAAGCCTTGCTCAATTTACCAAAGTTTTACGCAATTGATATGTTTTGAAAATCTCCTACAGGTAGGTCATTCACGTTACAATTCGAATGAACTTACTTCAATGCAGTTTTTAGGTGTCTGTATGGAACTAAAAAAGTAAAAAACAAAATGCCGTCTTAATTCACATTGTCGCATACCATATAAATTATCAAACCATAGTATGCAAGAGAGACTGAAGAAAGTACTTTAATTTTGAAAATTGGCGTAGTTCTCTGGTGCTATCATTCAATATAGATAAATACAAACTTCATATAAAAAAATTAGATTTTGACATATCAATTTTTAGTATTGATATAGAGAGGCGTTCCCAGGTGGCTTGCACTTTTCAGGTTCTTTCACGTACACTTTTGGTAGGGAAAAGCCTTTGACCTCTTAAAGTTATATTATAGTTCCTTCCTTTTTTTAATTCCGCATTGGGTTTTTAGCTGCAGACCGTAAAGTGATTTCTGCTTTTCCCACTTCCAAATATTTGAAATGAGAGTAAAATCTACTAATATGCAAATTATTATTTGGTTAAAGGAAGGAGAGAAAAACGTGCAAGAGAAATATGAGTACGTCTTCATAGAAACATTTTAGTGATGTTCTCTGTAAATATCAATGTTTGTTTTATTTACACTGTATTGTATTGTAACTAACATTTATTAATTTTAAGTCAAATAGAGAATTGTCAAGGTGCTTTATGCATTCCCTTTTCGTAAAAACCGGGCTGAACCTGGACTAAGTATACTGTTGAAGATATAAATCACGCTTGGCAAATAGTCGTATAGGCACTATAGAGCGGTTTACCCGACGTCACGTGATCGCGCTTCTCTTTTCTGCACAATATTGTGTCTTAAATAGTATTTACAAACCGAGAATGGCGGCCATTTTTGAAAATCGGCCACCATCTTGAATTTTGAGTGGGTAACGGGGTTTTTCAAAAGGGCAATCCCTAAGGGGCATGTGTGCAAATTTTGGTGCTTCTTTCCACTTATGAACAATTTTACCCCAAAAATGCATTTATCTGCCCTATTTTACCTACTGTAAAAACACAGAAAAAATAATTCTGGGTTGTTTGACGGACTTGACGAAGTGGTCCTGATTTCGTAACATGACGTAAAAATGATAATCAATCTTATTTTTTAGCTCAAACTAATAATTATTAGCCATTTCAACTGTTATGTGGACAGTAAAATTACTGATGTATGATTTATAATACACAGAATAAACATTCCGACCCCTAGAATTGATTTAACCTACAATATCAAAGAATTTCAAATAAGCGATGGCGGCCATCTTGAAAATCGCTGCCATTTTTGTCACAGGTCGAATCTGAGATGGCCCTATATCTAAAAATCTAAAAATCACCACTTATACATTGTCTAACTGCGGACCAAATTCCATGCTTGTTTCATCAAACTCTCAATATTTTCACCTATCTGCAGTAATATTTGGTTTAAGGGCAAGTGTCCAGTGGGTCGTAGTGGTATCTGTGGTTATGCCGTGCGCGTGTGCTGTAAATTCGTTTACTGTGTGTGTGTTTTGCCCCTCAGTGCCTGAGAATCACATTCGCTTGACGCCACATGAAATCAGGCCTTGCTACGTAAAAATAATTACGTAGAGATAGGAAGTATGATGTAGAAGATGCAGCGTAATGATACCACCTGGAATAAGCGCACGACCTTGGGATCCGTAACAGTCACTGATTTATCCCCATTTGAAAATTAACTCACCGTTTGTTGCCTTCTACAGCAACACTTGCAACTACAAAATGCCATAAGGGCAGCGCTTGCTCCATAAAGGCTTGCAAAGAGTTCCACGGAGACGGCAGCAAGTAGAATTCCGTAAAATATCAGCTGAGTGACGTACATTTGACGAGCCTAGTGAAAAGAAAATCATATTGTTAAGCACACATTTGTTACGATGTAAATGGTAACATGTCTTAGGTATTTTCATACACATTTTATAAATCTTCACAGCTTTTACATAGATTATGCGCACAAGATGATTTAATGGTACGTTTGAAGAGCAGAACCATCAACAAATCTTCAAATATTCAAGGAATGTTTAAGGTTTAAAATGACATGGAAAGAGAAAGGCACCTAACGACATGGCATACACATATAGGCTATAATGCTCCACAAAGGAACTGCTTGGTGCTCAGCAAAGGCAATGGAGTAGGGAAAACAAGCCAGGGAGCCACAACTGGAAGAAAGGCCGTGGCCGGCTGGACTGAAACCAATTGGTTAGAAACTGGGCCGTAAAATCTCATCTAACTCATCTAACTCCACAAAAGGACATGTGACAAGTTCGGCTTACGGTATCAATGTTGAAGTCTCAGGACACGGGCTGCTGCAACATTGAACAACAGGGGAAAAGGGATGATGATAGGGGGATGGTGATCTCACTGTTGCTTATTTTGGTTGTTTTGTCCCATATTTTTTGTTGAGAATTGTAGGTCACAATATTCGATATCGCAATTGTGCACATACAGCTGCTGTGCTCACTTGCAGATTAACAAACCTACTATCACTAGGAACCAGTGAAAGATCAGGTTTGACCCATTTCCTGAGATATTCCTGACCTTCCAAAATTAAGAGCTGTTC
>WURT03175646.1:0-27879 GCA_009936505.3 Holothuria glaberrima | reverse complement strand
TTCGCTAAATAAGATTTCCATGACAAAACCTGCATTCAGCGTTCAGAATATGCATCGAGACACTTTCAATTGCCGAAAAAACATATACGCTACTCAAAAAAGCCAGTCCTCCAACCGGTAATTTGTAAACAGCTTTGGACTTTTGCTGCTGTGCTTCTCTGCGAGTTGCTATCGGAAGATATTGGTAACTAGAACAACATTGCAGTAAGTTTTGAAGCTCGCGAAGCGCGTGAAAAATTTAATAGTTTGCGAAGGATTTGCGAAAATTCTGATGGTTTGAGAAACATTTGTAATAGAAAAGGATTACAATAGATCCATCACTTGGTCGAAAACACACCTCACCCGACCTCTACAGAAATCTACAGCTTAAACGTCTTTTTGGATCATTAAAAAATTCTCCTCTTTTCTCGCCTCTCTTTTTCTTTTCTTTCTTCATTTTTTTCTCGCCCTTTTTCGTTTTTTTTTATTTTTCCTAATTTTTCAATGGGGGGCATTTCCTGCTGGGCCCCCTGGATACGCCGGTGGGTGGATGGGACAACTGGTACTGTGATCAGTGTCGAGCGTAGTAGGGACCCTTTTGTAAATCTCTAGGTGGGTCAGCTAGATGACTCCGGTAGGAACCCTTGATAGTTTCTGGATTTTAGTTCTTTTGAAAATTTTAAAAGCCATCTCCTGACTCTTACTTTTACGCAGGTTTTTCAAACATTTACACGGTTTCTATTAAAAAATGTCAATCAGAGATCAGCTAGGAGCTCCTCGTAAATATCATGGGTTATGATAATGCACCGTTTTATGCTACCTTTTGCCCTATTGAAAAACCGTTTGCTGTGCAAGCTTAAAAGCAGTTTGTATAATACATGCAGGTATTGAGAAATCCTCAAAGTGACGTTATGTTTAACTTCCAAATGCCTCATTGAATTAACAATGTGAGACTTTAACATGACACATCTAGCCAACCATTTGAGGCGGCAGCATCGTCGGAAAGACACGAAGATAATGGAGGGGGATGAACCATTAAAGTATGGAGATTTTACCATTTTCTAAGGTAATTTTGATCGTTTTTAGATAAAAAATTTCCAAACTGAAAATAATAATTGGGCTGTTGGGTTAGGGATGTAGCCCCACCTCCCCATTTCCACGTCCTTGGGCGATCTTCATGCAACGGGACATGAACCTGAAGGAACGTCTGCACTAGTAACTGTGTTGCGCTTGTGCGTGGCTGTTTTGCATAAACCTCGTCTACTACCGGGCCGCTGCCCTATACTGTAGCACTGCACTGCTGAAAAACGGTCGATTCTTTCATCAGTCCTTTTCCTTATTCTACTACAGACCAAACGTAGGTCTAATATGAGTAATTTTCCGACTTATTTGTCAAAATAGTTTGAGGAGTTAGGAAAGCAATCCAAGCAAAGGGACTTTGAAAAATTTATCGCACGTGATCCCCAGAAGACTCGTATTTGCTTGAAGAAGAGAACCTAGAGTCAAACTAAGTTGTCGTTCCTATGGAGTGATCTATATTTGAACATGATTTTAACACAAGTCAACACACAAGAGGAGAAAGAAAATGAAAAGTGAAATCAGTAAACTGTGTAACTTTTGGAACATCAGAATTAATTTATTCTGAAAGAAAGCTTTTTTTTATTTTAAAAGATCTTTGTATAGCCAATTGATATTTTCAGTTGGTTATCTGAATAAAACGTCAGTCTGGAACGAAGAACGAACCGTGGCAGTACATGACGTGACGTGATTAAACTTATAACCACGATTGCTGGCAGCCTAATATCATCGAAACAGTGTCATGAATATCCAGTTCCATATTGACACTCTCCAAACAGGAGTGGAGAAAGCTCCAAAGCGAAATAACATATCGACAATTCACAAAATAAGCTTCTACCAGTCTACAGTGTCTAAGAAATCATGAGACTATTTAAAAAGATCAGATTCTACAGCGGTTATATTCTTAAGATAAACGATTGTAGGAATAAGACTTTGAATAACTCTATATTGGAACCATCTTATCTTCATGTCATTAGAACATCTGAAGGGAATAGAGCAATACATAGACCACATTTCATTTGAAAGGTTCACATTCAACTTTTTACGCCACTTAAGAAGAGATCTGTTTGTCACTGCTGAGGCATGGACTAATAGTCTATTGACAGCCTTTCAATTAAATTAACCCAAAAAATTTATTACGCAATAAAAGTTATTGACAGGATACGTGAGTTGGTATTGGGGACTCTCAAAGAATTCCTCTCATGCGGATTTAATGGCATTAATAACTCCGTATAAGTACTCAAGGAAATTTGAAAGTGAAACTTGCTTTTAAAATCTGCGAAGCTATAAAAAACACCATTTGTTGAAAAAAGTCATTAATACAGAAAATGCTTCCCATGATCTATGCTTATAAAGTACAGGATTATTACCAATCTTTATAACGGATGGCTAGAGGTGGTAGAATTAAGGAATAAATCGCATTTGGCGGACTATTATTGGTGACTCCGAGTCGAGACGGTTTATTAGACAATAATAGTCCGACAAATGTGGTTTCTTCCTATTCTACCACCAAAAATATGTGAAAAAACTTTCATTTTTATCAGCTTTTACGATTACTGACCGTGTGTTGTGGAATTACAGGTCAGTGTTTAACCAATCAGAATGCAGGATTCTCAATAACGGATGGCTAGAGGTGGTAGAATAGCAGATATTGCGTTCGCGTTCAGATGTACGCTGCGTATCTTTCATCTTACAACCAACTGTCAAGTGTGAATTTTTTAACCTAGGATTTGTAGTTCAAGGAGACACACGTAGGTGCCTATTATCTATTTCAGTGTATTTTATCTATGTTAGACGACAAAAGACTTTATTCGTAATCGTCGTGCAGGATTTCGTAGTGAATCCTGTTGCTAAGGTAACGTTTTGTAACCTGAACGTCACATTAACGCTGTATGCGTTAGTTATGTGTCTAACACAGAAAGAAGTTGACGTAAGGGTTGCACAGTCTATGCGTAAGCGAGGCGGCTTAGTAGGCAACTTAGTATCTCTTAACTTCGCTTTGCGGCTCTTAACGTTAAAAGTAAATCTCAGGTATAGGCAACATGCCACTAATTTGTAGCGTCAACACTAACACGAAGGCGGTAGATGCCTGACTTTGAGGTAAAACATGAAGCCACACTGTATGAGTTGTAATACGGTAAACGTGGTCCTTTTGGTGACGTCACAATACAGTTTTAATTACGTGTGTTTGACATTGTTGAACTGTCTCTCCCGCTGAGATAACGAAATTTACGGCAAAAGATTATTTCACGCCGGATATATTGGAACAAAACCTTTTGCATGTGAAACGTATACCGTAACTTACATGCCGCATTTGCTCACTAATAAAGCTTATTTAGCACTCACGGTGTTTTAATAAACATACCGTTGATAGTTGTTTTACAGAAGTGCTTTGCCGTATTATAAGTGTCATGACGGCCCACATGTAGGCTTCATTGGATGCAATAATGTGCATGCTAACGCGCGCAAGCGCGTGTAACCGCCGAAGGCCCTAGATGCCTGACTTTAATGTAAGATATGAAGCCACACTGTATGAGCTGTAATACGGCAAACGCGTTCCTTTGGTGACGCCACAATAGTTTTCATTACGGATGCTTGACGTTACTGAACTGTCTCTCCTGATGAGAAAACGAAATTTAGGGCAAAAGTATTTTACGCCAAATAGATCGGAACAAAACCTTTTGCATGTGAAACGTATAACTTACATACCTCTTTAGCTCACGTATTAAGCTTATTAAACACTCACGGTGCTTTACTAAACATACCGTTGATAGTTGTTTGGCGGAATTGCTTTGCCGTATTACAAGTGTCCTGGCGGCCCCCATGTAGGCTTCATCGGATATCAAGAAGGTACGGCGTGAAAGTCAGGCATCTAGCCCCTTCGGCGCTAACACGAGCTTGCACGCGTTAGCATGCACATATTGATCGGATGTCAAAAAGGCAATGACTGTATTACGTTAGGGAGTAAAAGTCAGGCATCTAGCGCCTTCAACTCTAACACGCGCTTGCGCGCGTTAACATGCACATCACTGGTCTCTAGTCAATATATCGTCTTAGGTTGGTTGCATAGAAACCAAACTCCTACACTGTTACGGAAATTGACTCCTCATGGAGACGCAAATGTCGGGGCGGAACTTGTGTGCAGCAGGGATGTGCAGGGAATTGCTTGTAAACAGGATATCTCAAGATACGAATGATAGATACTTTTCATACTTAGTATATGGACTTATCATGTTGAGGGAAAGAACCCTATTGTTTTTGGTAGAGGTCAGAGAGCATATCAGGTCAAGAGAGTTCGAAAACCAAAAATCTTTTAAAAGGAGATTCCAAGGTAGGAAATCTAGATACTTTTCATACTTGGCATGTGAATGCGCTATGGTCGGAAGATGAACCCTTTTGGTTTTGGTATAGGTCAAAGGTTATCTGAAATCAAAGAAGGTAAAACTTCAGAAACCTTTGGAATTGCTTGTAAACAGGATATCTCAAAATAGAAATGATGGATACTTTTCATACTTGGCATATGGATGTAACTTAAGAAAGAATCAATCGTTTTGGTGGAGGTCAGAGGTCATGACAGGTCAACAGAGGAAATGAAATTAATTAAAATATTTTCAGAGGCAACGAATCACTAAACCGTTTGGTTTTCTGAACTTTAAACAGTTCAAGTTTTCCCTTTAACATTTAATATGCTCATGCAGTTTTTACTTTGGTAGCAAAAAGTTTCAGTACTCGCAGGGTGGTAGGGTACTCCTCGTACAGAGAAAATTAATTATGGCCCCTTTTCCCA
Organism: Holothuria glaberrima; assembly: GCA_009936505.3. NCBI lineage: Eukaryota > Metazoa > Echinodermata > Holothuroidea > Aspidochirotida > Holothuriidae > Holothuria > Holothuria glaberrima. The sequence continues at coordinate 23,036 of WURT03175646.1, read as the reverse complement.
TCGGTAATAGTCCTTGCTTTAAGACCTTGCAAGGGAAAGGGGACGAGTACAACCAAAAGAAGGGTAGTAAGCATTTGTATAGTGTTCAGGGAGCACCCCCATAGCGAGAACCCAGGGGCGTAGCGAAGGTGCAATCTTGGGGGGGGGGTGTAGAGATCATGTTTTGCCGACAGATCTGGTAATGCGCAAAACGAACGCGAAGGGCGTCCTTTAGCGAGTGGGGTCCAAGGGCCCTCCTTAGGGCCTCTGGTGGGGTCCAGGGGCAAAGCCCTGGTGGGGGCTCAGGGGGGCGAAGCCCCCGTAAGCTCTGAGGTTTTAGCATATTTCTGGGTAAAAACTTAAGTCCCGGGATAGGTATATTTTGGTTCATAATACATTATCCAATACAAAGATTCCTAACAATTTTAATGTGTTTGGCTATCCCTCTCGTCATGCCACTATACTTCAGTACCTGAACTTGACGTTCAGAATTTGAACAATGTGCGGTCAGCATTTGCAAAATTTGCAAAATGTGTTTGAAGTCGGGGTTAGGGTTTAGAAAACGGGCCAGGGATACCCTCTCCAAAGTTAATCGGGTGCTGCCGATCTCACGGTGATGACAAAAGTGAGGTATAATGTCCAAAAGGTGGTCTTTCAAGAATGTCATATGACCCGAAATAGCGCGCCTATACGGAAACCTTTATTTCTATTTCTTTCCCCGAGTTGTCGACGGAATCGGTCACTCGTCCAATTAAACCGACGGCCGTTGATACGGTCGCACATGCATGATCAATTTGCCGACGGGTCTTCAACTTGAAAGGGCTAATTAGAAGAAGAGTCGAAAATCGAAATAGCCGATAACACACTGGCCGGCGGTTGGAAGGCGGAGGAATTTAGTGTGGTCACATCATGTACGGCACAAAGCCGCGAAACGCGGAACGTCCCCAACTGTCTTAGGGTCAAGGGGTGTTCTCTTTTAGGGTGCAGAGGCCAGGGAAGTTCCGGAGTTATCCGGACTATTTAAAACATTTTGCACATTGGGGTAAAGCATGCAATTCGTCATCTTTAAGGGCCTTTGGTGAGAATGAAACAGGTCACTAACATGACTGAATAGCTTTTACTAATCAGCTTTTATCTAAATCAGAGATTGTAAAACACGACTCTTAGGGCCTTAGGCATACCTAAAGTCCTTTTGTAGGTGCTGCCAGAACTGATTTTACGTTTAAAAAGTTGAGTCGACCAGAAAAAAATGTTACAAAGTTACGGAAAAGTTAAAAAAGTCATGTTGAAAAGAATGTTTGCAAGAGTTTATTTTGATGTGTCCACTTTGGACGCAGATTTGAGTGAAGGACTCAGCCGTTTCATGACCCCCTTTTCTGCAGGCGCTATTTTTCTCAAGCATTAATGTTGCAAATCTTTTTCCCTTGCTAACAATTGTAAGGTTGCCAGAACCTGGAAAATTTTATTTAAGATGAGGATTTTTTCCCCCAAATTTTCCCGGGCAAAGCGCCTCTTGATATATCCCACCGAAGATCTACCTTCGATGGCCGAATGATATATTGTTTTACATTCTTTGAGTTATAGTGGCTGGAAAAGTTTGGGGATCAAAATTGTGTAAAAAAGCAATGCAAAATACATGTGGGACAAAAGGAATTAATTCAAAATGTAATTTAAATGGTAACTTGACTATGTTTATTGAAGTAAGACATGACTAAAATGTTTCTTTTTCAGCCCACCTGGAGTATATACCCATTTGTTTATCAGTCAGTGTATAGGGAAACTTGAGTAGAAGTACTGTATTAAAGTGCATACCCTAATCCGTCATCTCGTACATTTTGATCCCCTGCATCATCAAAGTGACCTATCTTAAATGCGATAAGGGCTGGTACAGAAATTTAATAAAAGTGTGACAGCTGTGGATTGCAAAGTGCCTATCCAGTGCCAAAAAAATTTGTACGTACCACAGAACTTCAGCAACTTCGCCCTCTCGGTCCTCTTCAAGACTTTGTTCAGGTCACCTACCCCCTGGAGAAGTAATATGGCCTTCTACGCCCCATTCGAAGCCATTTGACCACTACTGCCCCCTTCCCAAAACAAGTCCTGACAGTGGCGAAACGTTCATATAGTTAGGAGAGCCCCCTGACCGACTCACATCTCCTGTCGTGCCCTTTTTAGGTTTTTACCGTATGTGGCATAGGGTATCTTCCTACTTCAAAGCGCCCCTACAGGCTATTCGCCTTCCCTCTGGATGAATTCCCTTGCTCCGCCACTACTAAGTGGTTGCGAATGAGCCCTATATTACCAAATTCTGAATCCGCGTATTGCCGCAACGATGGTGCTGAATGCCCATGAATAGAAATTTTTAATTTGCTGTTTAAATGAAAATTAATAAGAAAAAATCTCCAGTAAAACAACAAATTTGCATTTTAAAGGAAGACTATGTTTTTTGGCAAAACGGAAACGGAAGAAGGAAGATTTTAAAAGTAAGATGACTTTTGCGTTTTCTGCTATTCTGGATCATGTCTAGAAAAGTCCTGCGCTCTTTATCTGTAATTGGAAATGTTACTTAAATATTTTGGCTGACTATCTTTGCAAATTAGATGCTGAGCGAAAATTACCATTGCATTTTGCAAAAGCGCAGCTGACGGACGAAAGAAAGTAAAAAAAAGTTATTGAGTTTGGTGGAGGATAAAGGTCATTAGCACTGGAGGTCAAACGATGCAAACCTTGAAAACTGCTCGTAAGCACTTATCTTTAAATGGATAACCCTGAGGGATTTCATACTTGACATAGTGATACTCCTTGGAATGTTTATGATACCCGTCGTTTTTACTGGAGACTGAAGGTCAGTTTAGGTCATCGGAGGTCAAACAGAAGAAGCCTTCTAATACCAATATCTGAAGGAGGGGGAACTTCTCATACTTGATATCATAGGCATCCCAAATTTAGAAAAAGGGTTGGTAGAGGGCAAAGGTCATTTGGGATCAAAAGAAGTCAAATGGTTTAATCCTCGAAAACGGCTTGTAAACACTTTAACCTATGGATTCTAATGTATGGCATGTTGATTCTCCGGTTGATAAAATGACCCCTATTGTTTTGGTGGAGGCCAAAGTTCATTTGAGGTCACAAAACGTCAAACTGTGAAAACACTTAGAACATGATATCTCAAGAAAAAATTCGATGAATCTCGTAATGTGATGCTGGTGTCCCTTATTAAAAGAGTCCTCTGTAGTGTGGTAGAGGTCAAAGGTCATTTGAGATTACTTGAGGTCAAACTAAACACCGTGCAAACATGCTAATTCAAAAGAAAAAAACAATAGGAATTTCATAACTTAGCATGTGGGTTCCTCACATTGATTGCGTGATCTCTAGTATTTGGTGGAAGTCAAGTGCGTTTCATTTTTACCAGAGGTCGGTCTGTGGGTCAGATCCAAAACTTGTCACCCAAAACTCAAAAAATTAATTTACATGTTGTTGTTTTTGCGTGGTAGTGAGGGATACAGATTGAAGTTTGTGGGAACATATTTTTTAGTGAAATTGTGCCAAGTTTCCGAGATATCTGCTCCGAAAATTCAAAATGGCATCTTTCGAGCGCGACGGGACGGAATTTGCTCAGTTGGATCCTATTAAAAATAAATAACTTTACAGTGAGATTTTAGGGGGCGTTCTCTTTATCATGTAGAAAGGTACTTCCATCAATATCAAGTTTTTTACGAATCCCCTATGAATTGGCGGTGGACCATTTTTAATTGGACCAATTCCGTCCCGTCGCATTTTGACATGATTTTGTTTTATTTTACATATGATGCAATCAATGAATCGGCACAGGACTTTGTGAACTATCAATCTTTCAGGTCCCTAGGATCACCATCTAATATGTTTTAATATAGATTATCTCATAGTGGTATTAAGTCTTTTTGAAATTTTCATGACGGGACGGAAATTTTGTGCAACGGGGCGGAAAATGGTGCGACAGGACGGAAATTTTTAAAGTAGGGATGTTTTTTATCACTGCTTAAATACCTCAAGGCTGTGTAATAAACCTAGCATATGTTCTCTTTGATGTACTATGAAAGTTATATGAAGTATTGTAAACTAACTGACCCTTTTAATTTTCAAAAGTTGCTTAAGTATATTTTGCACTATACATTGTTACTATACCTTACTGTATAATGATAATACAGTAATTAAACATTAAAATACACCTAATACTATGTGACAGAATATGCCTCAAATTTTTCTTCAAAGTATATTCAATCAAAAATCATAAGTCAGTGTAAATAGTAAGTTTTATATGTTTTGTAAAATTGAACACATTTGGCATAATTTGGTCACACCTTGTGCTGGAGTAATGGCACTAAGGCCATATTCAACTCCAGTACAACTCAACAAAGTGTCATCATCATCAGTCATTATCAGCTGTATTCAGTAAATTGATTAAAGAAAGCCAATGGGCTAGGTGATTCCTTGCCTCTGGAATACAGTGTAAAAATAAACAGTACAGTGGGTTACAAATTTGCAGTCTAAATATGGAGTTATAAAATTACTGTTGACATTTATGAGCAGAATGAAAGATCCATGGCACAGATAAAAGAGATTTATTCATGATAGCAATTGTCAGATCATGGAAGTACTACCTCCGAGATAGTACTTCCATGGTCAGATTCAACAAGGCTGCCAAGTTCTCAAGTGTCAATCTTTACAGCTTATTGACCTACCCTGTATTCACCACTGGTGACTCAAATGACCTTTAACCTTCATTTTAAACATTAGGATCATACACACAACATGGTTCATTCACACGCTAAGTACCCTGTACTTCACTGTAAGCCTTCTTGAGACCATGGAAGTACTACCTCGGAGGTAGTACTTCCATGTTGAGACATTGTGTTTAGCCCTTTCCAAGTTTTTCTCCAACGCAAAACCATAACATAAAATTTATGCAGTTTCTTATTTGACCATGGGAAGAGAAATTTTGCTTTTTGACCCCATATGACCTTGGACCTCCCCCTAAACAATAGGGTTATTCTTCTCACCACAATGACTTGTATGAATCTTATCCAAGCTTCCCACCCTGAGATATCGTGTTACCAAAGTTTTCAGAGTTTGACCCAAGTGATTCCAGATGACCTTTGACCTCCACCAAAAAATCAGGTTTTTTCCTCTTCATATGGGGTATCTATGTATCAAGTTTGAGAACTGTTGGAGTTCTTCTTGAGATACAGTATCCTGTTAAGGAGCCCAGTGTTACAAACGCACACACATATATACAGTGTCAGTACTGTACTGTACAGTACAGTACATGTATGTCTGCATGAATGCATAGATTCCTTTACCTCAGGGCAAGAAATAAATAAAACAGAGTAATGATGATACTACTCTTTCTTTAGTGTATCTAGGAAAAACTAAATTTCAGACATGAAGTTTGAACACTTCACAGTAATTATATATTGACAAAGTTCCGTCCCATCGCACGATCACATTTTTCTAAATTAAGTATTTTATAATTAAAACAAATACCAAATTGAGATAACTCAATGGTGTAGTAAGTAGGTTAGTTGTACTTTGTGGTAATACTGAAAGTTGCATTTAACTCCCATTAACTTTGATAAAAATCATTACTTTGTCTAAAGTGTGAATGTATCATTTTATCATTCCGTCCCGTCGCGTTTTTAAGTTTCGTTACCTTGGCAATATGTAAATGATAATTGCGGTTTTCTTTGCTGCTAATTATTAAGTGTGACCTTCTTGTATATAAAAACAAAGAACTATAGTATTATGTGTAAACTCTAGGAAAATATTGAAGTAAGAGCTATTAATTTCCGTCCCGTCGCGCCTCAGGTAGTTTTGGATCTGACTCCTGTGTAAACCTTGTTAACATGATTTGTCGAGTAGGAAACATGTATGGATCTTATATCTGGCATGTAATACCAACAATTAAAACAAAGAAGCTCATTTATAACCCAAATCACATGATGTCAATCTGATCTATGTCCATTTCTTAAACTATCTATACTCAAATTACTTATACCGAAGTCAGATCGGTTCTCTGGCGAAGAGCCAAAGCGAAACGAAACGTTTACTCTCTGCTCTCTTAAGGAGCTACGTCTCCGAAAAGACACAAACTTAACTGACCAACCTCCCGACCCTCAGACCTCTACATCAAGGGTCTTTCATGGGTGGTCCCGTTCTTGACTGGCTGAAAAGAACATGCAGTTACTAAACATGATCTTAGCCAAAAGGCCGAGAAGCGACCTTTCTGAACATCTTTAAAAAAGTTAAATATACTCTATATGCAAATTTAAGTACAGTTATGTCAAAATGAAACTATCGACTTGGGCCCACAGTACTAAATTATATCTGAGTGGCAAAGAATAACTTGAGCCTTTTGGCTCTATGATTTAGGGGTAAATCCCAAATCAACTGATACTTTGTTCATTTCACTAGAAAATTGGATCCCCAGCATGACCAGCTATTCTCAAATGGTAATGATGAAGAACTGAGCAAGAGAATTGCATTCAAGCCAGGTCGTTTTGATTAACAAGGTTAACCACTTTAAAGCTTCGCTTTTTTTTTTAATTTAGACTGATTCATTCATGACTTTACGTACTTATTAGGTCACCTTTACAAGTTACTAAATTATAAGGTAAGAAAGTTTAAACTGTAATTCATTGCATTTTTTGTTAAATGTGCACAACTTTTTTTTGAACCTTCCTTATATTTTAGACAAATTCGTTATTTAAGGGTAGTTTTGTAGGACTTGTACATATCCATTGTTATTATAGGTGAAATTTTATCACAGAGTATCGCTGATCCCCACCGAAAACAACATTCTGTTTTGCTCAGTATAAAGCATATACACATGTCCTCAATGTTATCCTGTTTGGTATACCATTCTTAAATTTAGTTCGCTAGATTTTCCTAGTGTCACTTCGGGTGACTTCCGATAACCTTCGACCTTCATGAAGATGATACGGTCTTTCTATTAATACAAAAAATCTGCATACCAAGCTTTAGTTGTGTGCAGCATTTCTATCTTGAGAGAGCCTGTCATGTGAACAAGCTCTGTTCCAAACACATACACACGGAATATAACAGATACACACACCATCGTCGTTGCTTTTTTTCTTTTGAATTTGAGAAAGAAAAAATCATAGCAAACAAAAAAAAGAAAAAGAAAAAAAAAACAACCCCGACACAAATGAAAAAAGCAACCTAGCAAAAACGTAAACCATTTCCCAATTTTATTAAAGTAACCTTGACACTTGTACACGTTCCACGAGAGTGCATGAAATTTACTATTTAAGTTATTCTGAGTAGCATACCAAAGACGGGACAGGTTCGGCCTGATAGCCAAAAAGAATCACTAAATTAAAGAAAATCATGAGAATTTCTCAACATGTAAACAATTCAAAGCTTCGCGATAGGTAACACTCTTTCAACATCCAGTCACCTTTTAAGCAAACAATTCTCAAAGTGAAGGGGTTTTCAACCCTCCCATTAGACCCAGCCAATGACCGAAAAAAATTGTTACTAAATAATGTGAATTTTACAACAACAGTCTTTACAAAATATGGCACCTTTCTGCATTCAAGCCACCTTACATGAACAAAATCCAAAGTTTTCTCCCCTATGACGCTTTCCCCAGGACGACGTCCCATGCAAAGGGTTGACAAAAGAAGGATCCATTTAGGTACAAGCTATACTTGGTACACTACAAGCAAGTGTTTACATCTTTTGTAGTACATTATCAATCAGTTTCAGTTTTACATGTTCACACACATTAAGGGCTGCACATAAACCAACTGTGAGGTTGTCTAAAATTTGATTTTATAAATACAAACAATAAAAATAATGATAGTAAATTGTTTGAATTTTACATTATTTTTGATTTCTATGTAATAATGAAATATCATGAATTTCAAGAAAAAGCCATCCCCAGGATGGATGTAGATGTAGAAAATAATTGAAGACTTTAAACGATTTGACGATGAGACAAAAAAGAGAAAACTCCAAGAAAACTTGGTGTTCACCAAATTTTGTTTGACTAGCTTTTTCCGCCTATATTTTTTACATATATATGTGAGAATAATGTATTGATGACCGTTCTATTTAAAGTACGTCATTAGAGGCGCTGAAATAAATTAATGCAAAGTATATTTTAAGATCCATCTTTTTCAAGTCTCAGTACCAAATATTTGGTTCAGGTTTTATTTACAGCAGGTACAATGATTTACTTCAAAATCTCCTATTAAAAACTTTCCAAAGCCACTGCCACACAAAACTACGCCAATGCTATTCACCGTGAAGCTTTGTACACAGCAACTGCCCATGCAGCCATAGTCAGACTTGGTACAACCAGTATTAGACGGCATGTTGCCAACCTGTCGATACAATTAAAAAAAAAACCCCTAAAGTTAGGTATATTATTAAAAAGTGGCGTTAAAGCTTATGGGAAACATAAGTTGTTGTTTGAAAATATCTTATATAGGGTAACTCCGCTTAAGAACCCACACAACTATTACCGGATTTATAATTTTTATCAACTATAAACCGAGCGTGCCCTTCAGCGGAAATGGCTCGGCTAATGCTATGTCCCCTTCGCAACACCCCGTCGGTATTACGAGACGAGAAACAACCAACCCACATCATCTGATCGTCGGAGAAAAAATTGAATCGATATTTGTTAATTATAGAATTTCATGTTCAGACTTTTGGTGATGTAATATGACCTATATCTTTAGAACCATATGTAACATATTCTGCAACACGGTCATCTTTTGCTAAAGTCCTTTTTGAATTCTGACGGCTGGACAAAAAAGGCACAAAATAGCTCCGCAAAGTCAAAATGTCTCCTGTTCCCAAAAGAAATTTCCCCGTGATTTTTTTACTACTTTCTGAACATTATGGAGCATTTGCTTTTGCAATGATTCTTATTATTTTAATATTTAAATTGAATTGGAAAGAACTCTTTCAGTGTTTTCATTCCTAACGGCAGAAACTTGGTAAGCAAATAAATCCTCTGACTAAGTACCCGCCGTTATTGTGTCATAACTTTTATCTTCTTAAAGGGAAATATTACGTTTGGGATAGGCCTACAAAAAGTTTCACGTCTTTAAATTCATAATAAATAGAAATAAAATAGTGGGCAATTTTGTAGCTGGATAATTTTATTTTCGTTACATACAGCCTTAGGAAGAATTTTACTGCGTAGTAACTCATTGCCAAAACTTTGAAGTTTCCAAATGGTGCATCATTCAAAATTCTTATAAAGGACTATATTTTCGGGAGACAATCTATTGCCAGAGTTCATTGATATTGCAAGGTTTCATGGTAATCAAACTAAGTACAGTTAGTTAGTTAGATTAAGTTTTACGGCTAAGTTTGTAACCAATTGGTTTAAGTACAGAAACATATCAAGGTAACCCACCCGTCTAAATTTCTTACGCCTTTTACAATAGTTTTACCGACGTTGGCTTTAAGTTGGCGTCTAAAGTGTGTGACAATGGTGTGATTTTAAAAACTAATTCCTGGATAGAACATGTTCAAATTGTTCGTTCATGTATCCTACAAACAGTTTTGGGGATTATAGTAAACAATGAAGGAAGTACCAAGTCATCTGTTGCATTCTCTTATTATACCAGATGTCTCATCAAGTTCAAGCTTCATAGTATCTGTCCATGGAAACTTATGCATTTTTATTTTATGACGTCATAGGCCAAAGGTCAAATGACAGAAATTAGTCTTTTCATCATTTGTCTTCAATAGGTCTGAAAAAGTCATTTACCACAAGATAGTGAATGTGGGGGAGACGAGGTTTGCAGCCAATGGATTGCTCTCTTGTAGCTATATGCGTTCAAACATGCATTAAAATATATAGAAAAAGTGCTGCAGCCCCCCACCCTTGAAATTGGAAGTGGCAACGTACTCTTATGCTTGTTGCAACTTGCGATGGATGCGTTTATGAATAGTCGAGGGGATTGCAGATACCTTGGTATCCCCCTTTGATTTGCCCTTAGCCTACATGAAGTTATGAATAAATACTTTTTTATGATTATAATATATTAAGACTCATCACATCAACAATTAAAAAAAATTAATGTGAGAACTTACTACCACTTGAGCACAGTTGCCATTTTGATCCACCGTGTACTGAACAGCGCCAACATTACCACGACATGCCAAGTTCGCATTTCCTATACCACGTTTTCGACGAGTCAAACCAACGGGTGGTATTGGAGGGAAGCTGAAAATGGATAAACATCAACCCTAATAATAAACAAATAAACTTACACCTTTTATAGGTGACTGGTTGTCATCTTCGCAGACAGCAGTCTCAGTGATGATGATGATTTTAGATAACTTAGTGCATATTAAAATATTGACCACATGCACCTCATTAAAACATTTTACAGATAATAGAAGTTCAATTTGTCCATTCTGCTTTGTACGATATCGATGATATTGTTGTTAAAAGCTGTTAAATTTTAGGTAATTCTCCCACTTAAAAGATGACCACCTTTAAGTAAGAAGTCACATAAGCGTTATTTAGCCATTTGAAAAGCCATTTTGAAACATTAAGGATGGCGAACGCAATAGTTTTAGCGCCCAAGTATTTTGGGGGTTTTATAGTAAAAATTGCCTTTTTTAATGAAGACAATTATAAGAAGTATAAGTTTTTATGTCAAGAAATTTAAAAATTTGGTTTTTCTTCAAAGAAAGGTTGAAAAATCAAGTTTTATTTTTAAAGATCTGTTTACCTTGAGTGCAAAATCAAGTAGTCCGTCGGGACGACTGGTCGACGTCGGGTTTCAAATGCTTTATCGTATACAATGAAGGCTCCCTTACGAAATTCGAAAATTTCCCATACAAGGGGCCATGACCTCCTGCCTCCCACCTGGCCCTACTCTCTAAAGGTAAAAGATAGACTACAGTGACCCCTCTTTTATAGAGTGGAATTCGATTGAGATTCCACTCTGCTTGGAGTGATAATTAACTTTAACTGAGTAAAAATGTCACTCGACGGAGAGGGTAATGTCACGCTAAAGCGAGAGTGGTCACTTTAATCAATCTTTTTGGTAGAAATTCACTCTTTTACGTTTAGAGCACCAAATTCTCACATTTTGTTTTGTCATGTGTCACATTCTTGTCTTGAGACATGCATATCATCTGATCATGCTGCATATCATGCATGATATCATGTCACCAGGTTGGTTAAGGAGAAGTCATGAAATAAGGTTAGGGTTGAAAAGTCTCGAGACTTGAAATTTTGCATGATATCTAGTGAGGATTCGGTGATTCAGAGAGTTCCCCGCTAAATATAACGGTACTTAGCTAAGTTATTACTGTGGCTACCATTAGCATTGATTTTGTTTTAGTTTGAAATGGTTGCTCTATTTTAAAATAGTTGGGGTTTGGTCTAAAAGGGAGATTTGTGTACAAATATCTTTCACTTTTAAGTTGGTCACTTCGTCCGTATAAATTTAGTATAGAGTCTTGACATTCATATTTACCCTCCGAAACATCGCTCTATGGCACACATTTGTGCTGCGGTTAATGTTACAATAGGAGGAAAACGTGGGTCTCCTACGAGTATAGGTCCATCTGCTGCCAACGCATTGTTTATGCTTTCCACGGTCCCATCTGCGATCGCATCTGCTATTTGTTGCCTTTGTCTGCAATCCAGAGGCGGAACTCCGCATAAGAGAGAGCTATCCGTAGGACACTCATCTCCGAAGAAAAAGCCGGTATGGGCAAATGTCAGCACCAGAAAGCAGATAACTTCGACTGTCTGTGAATAAGAAACCATACGGTAAAGGTGCTTTCATAACAAAACCGAAATCTGCTGCGTTTTGCGGGCGGGACGTGAAATTTGTTATCTCAGAACCAATGAGAAGATTTTCTAAATTTTCATTGACAAAAACTGCCCCTATTTTCCCTGGGAAAAAAATTTTTGCGTTACGCCCGTCAAACGCAGCAGATTTCGGTTTTGGTGAACGCACCTTAACACAATAATAAAATCTACCGGTAATATTGTAGATGGACATCGCCTAGTTAGCATGTAATGTCCTTGGAAGATTTCTAAACCAGCCCCTTTTGGTAAGGATAATTTTTTACTGTGATGGAAAATGGGAAAATATGGTGAATCTGTTGGGTGAGGTAGAGCAGGGAATTGTTGGGGAAGGAGATCCAACGCTCAAATTCGTCAGACAATATATGCGTGAAAATAACTTAATCCCTTTACAGGTAACAAAATTTGATTGACCGGTCCCTTTATTCCCATTGTTTAGTTTTTTCTGACTTATACTTCCTAATAATGGCCCACTCCCTTAAAAACCCAAGTAATCCAGAAACAAAGGTCATTGTTAACACGTTACTTTAAAGTGCAGCCTGTTTGCCGATTAGGGTTAACACGTTAAGCTTTAGTAAAGGTTTTAGGTTAAACGACTGTCCATAAACGTTTAACTAATATAAGTTCGTTGTGTTCCTGAGATCTTGATAGGTCGTCATCCTGACACATTGTTCAAGCCTACCAAAAAACATTACAATTTTCATAATTTTCCTCATTAGTAGCAAGCATTGTCAACGTATGGATTTTTAAGAAATGCTTTATTATAATTAATTGAAATGGCGTTATAACTGCGACGACAAACGACGAAAGCTTAAAATTTTGAATTTTTCCTTGACGACTGGCGATGTAATGTCAATTGGTGAAATCATCATGAAGCGTGTTTGAGATGGAGCAGACGACACAAATCATTGTCTTGAGTTCCAAATCTCTTTCAATTCTTAGAGAAGTTTCAAGAGCAAGATAATAGGAAGCTTATTGTCGGCAAACACATAGTCTCAAAGGACATATAGACATTGGATCTCCTTCCCTAATAACTCCTTGGGTAGAGGTGAAATAGTAACTTTGTTGATGAATTTTTCACTTGTCTGATTCTATATTGTTTAGCGTTGAAAAAAAGTTTAAACTACATAAGTACTCTTCAATTGATAGTGCCGTCACACGGTAAGGGGAGGGCGGGGAGGCCCGGAGGGGTGAACCATACAATTCCAGATTGTCAGCAATCTCTCCGGTATTTTTATGTTTAAAGACAAAACCTTCAAACTGCGGGTTTTGACGGCCTTTTCTGAAACTCAGGGAGCCTACATAAGCACATTTCTGTACATGGGTTCCGTCAGTTTTAATCGTGTTCATGGTCGTAGTCGCGGAATCGGGCAATTCGTTTTATCTATACATGATTAAGATGGACCCATTTAACTTATTTGCTTACATCTTTAGGGTAGATTTGAATTTTGCGAAAATGATTTGAACAGGCTCAATTGACATTTTCAAATAAGCTGGAGCAGATTACATGTCCCCTTTAAGGACTGACCAGGTCTTCACTGACGCAGTTGTAAAACACTGCAAATACATCTGGTGTACCTCTCTCTTTGACGTATATAGAAATACGACGAACCGACTCCGTACACTGTGACGTCACTTTCTGTAAACTAAAACCAAGTCAATATGCACTGTGTCAATATGCACTGTGCATGTGTACATGTACTGCACTGCTTCAGGAGACATCTGACACTGATAAAAGCACAGAAGACATATGTTTGCTTTTATTCCAATTTCAAAGTTTGCATAAAGTGAACCTAATTTATTACCTTAATAGTGGATTCAATGCTATCAGTCTGTGGCGAAGTTTCGCAAAGTACAACGTAGGCCAGTCAGATAAGCAAGAAATAGCAAAACCCGGTTTAAAGGGTTCATAATCCAAAGTTATCGATTAATAATCAAGATTTCATTAATCGATATTCTTGGACTGCGGGTGAGTCAAGATTTTCGACTGATATGAAAAGATTATCGAATAAGCCTTGCTTTGTACGAGAAAACTTGATATTTGGTTCACCAAAATGGTTCTCATAAAACCCGCTTTGTCCAAATCCAGTTATACCGGCGACACCCCAGGATTATGGACCAATAACTTGATCTATCAATTGAGAGTCACTGATTGTCAATGATAAATCTCGGAAATTGAAAATCATTTTTACCACTACAAGCCGTTTTTGAAGTATTTTTCATCAAGATCAAATCGAACAAAAGAAAATATCAGAATTACCACAAAGCTGCATCAGACAAAAATGAAAAGAAACGAACACAATCAAAAACATTAAAATATGCAAAAGGTTAAGGAAAATCGAAGCCCCAAAGATAGACGATCGAGCAGAGTAAACAGCTCAAGAACTAGTAGTTTTAGGACATTTTTTCGAAAGATTATTTGTACTCAGCTGTACTAATACTTAGTGGCAAGGAATCCAATTGCTTTGAACCTATCACTTGTATTTTTTCATCAAACTATCAAAAGGTGTATTTAATAATTAGAATTGCAAGACGAATTAGGTCATAGCTTGACCTGTTGACTTGAGTAGACTACTCAACAACCGTACATTTCTAGTAATGAGATGCTGCAAATGAGCAAGTGCCAGGTTACAAAATTTAATATAAACATGCGGAAAAACTTAAAAATCTATGCTTTCCTAAACCGACAGCCAAAGAGGCGAAGCAGAGGTGTCCTTATCGACCTAAGAAGCTCCGGGCAATGTCTGTAGCCACTGGATTCCTAAAGACGAAATACCAGCTACAGTTACGACTTATAATAGTCTAGATAAATTTTAGGATTTCACCGCGCAAGTGGAACAACGGATGAAACAGAATAAGCGTTTTTGCAATTACGCTTGCCGCAATGGATTCTGGGATACATGGGCGATAAGCAAACCGCCCTCAGAGCATACACTTTGTGAAATACAAGGAGCAGAAAATTAAGAGACGATCTTTAGGTCTAAAGAGACTGTGTGCATGCTGTTCACAAAACCATCGGTATTTCGCACTCGCACGCCCGGTTTAGTCTACCCAGCAAGCCCAAAGGTTTAGCGATTCCTTGCTGAGAGGGGGTGATTTGTTGCACTGAGTTCATCCTGCAAATTTACACTTCTTCACTATATCATTTTACGATGTTTTCACAACTTGACCTCTGCTGATCTCGTATGACCTTTGAAACCTACGAAAAGTGAGTAACAAATAAAAAAAAGAACATGTCTAGGGAAGATTCGTAACCCCCCATCCCGACCGTCCTCCTGAGAAACCGAGCTCTTAACCACCACGCCATCAATGAACTCTTTCAGCCGCGTCGTGAGGTATTTGTAATTATCTTATAGTCATAGCATCATTTTCACGTGTTCATAATTAGGTAATTGAGTAAGTATTACTGAGTAGAATAACAGTTATGTTAGTGAAACAAATTACTTAATGCTCTTCTCCATATATTTTTTCAATGGTAGAAAATTCAGGCTTAACTTTTCGTTAGTCACGAAACGCCGGACCCAATTTGGCGGTACCGCCCACTTTCTATTTGGTTTACGAGTATTTGGTAAATTCACCTCTGATGACCTCATATGACCTTTGACCTCCAACAAATACATAGGGCTCCCTCTCTCATTAAGTAACACATCTTCATACCATCATCCATGTCTTGATATATATATATATACATACATATATATATATATATCTATATATATATATATATATATTATACGGTATAAAGTTTTCGTCAAAAAAATATTGCACTTCGTTTGTAATCTCTTCCAACAGGGTTATCAACTTTCTGTAACCCTAGTCCAACAGTGATTGTTAAACTACCAAAGCAGCGCTTTTCGTAGTTAACTGATAATTGAAATTTCACGTATACTTATCACTTAATCATATGAAACAAGTTCCAATACCATGCAATGGTTCTTACTTAAATTCCATCAGTGCAGACAATTATATAGCAAAATAATGATAGACAAAAACTTAGTCATGTTTTATTTTCTAGCCGACTTTGCGGTCCACCTGCCTGGCGCTTCGTAGCCCATTTGTGGGCCGCAGCCAAACGGTTGAGAAACACTGTCTTCCAATGGTTGTGACGGACTGAGCATTTACAGTAGAAAACGAAGGATAAGCAATTTACCCCTGAAATACGCGTTTACTTATAAGCAGCTATCGTTTCTAAGATCTGTGTCAGGGGTGGGGAACCTTCTTCCTCTGACGGGCCGCTTTGGTAGTCATAATCACTCGCTGTCTGCAGATAGCGAGGGCGCATCAAGCTTTCCCAATAGGGCTCAGACCAAGGAGCCCCAAACAGACGATGGTGGAGTCTAGGGGAAAAGCCCAGGTATGGAACTGGGAAAGCCCCGGAAGCTATGGAGCATGTACGAATTTATAAGCAATAAAGTGTTCATCCACTATCTTTTAATGACATTGAAAGTGCAAGGCTACCCAGACCAGGAGAGGGTATCACAATATGACCATTTGTCTTTTTATATATGTATGAAGTAATAACGAACGAAAAATGCGCGGGAAGCGCGTCGAAAAAACCGTGTATTTTGAAACCAATTTTATTTTATCTTCACTTTAAGTTTCAAAATTATCTACTTTTAGTGGTTTAATTCATTCTTCGGAGGGACAGTTCTACACCCCCAGAATCTACCGGAATAGACAAAGTACCCTCTTAGTTTCGCACTGTAATATATAGACTTATGCATGTGATAGTGCAATTCTGTTCAATGCTATGTAGCCTCCCACGCAAATCATCCATTACCATCAGAAGTTCAATGTTTCTGCACCTGGTCTATGTCTAACTAGAGTAGGCATGCTATATTTTGCATACTATAGTTTTAGTAATATACTTGTAGTTTTTCGCATCTGTTTGATGTGAAATATCCAGAAAGTGGTGTAAGCAGGATAAACGATGCCCCACCTTGGGCTTGGGATAAAGCAGGATAAATGACGGGCACCTTAGGCTTCAAGGTTATTGTCAAATACCTGTCAAGTGATTCTGAATTTGCTTTTATAAACTGCCTTGCGGCCTGATAAAATAGTCTCGCGGGCCGCATACGGCCCAAGGGACCGATGTTCCCCTCCCCTAATCTATGTGTTCAACTCACGGTTTCTGCACAATTGCCTTTACACTTCCTCGTGTGAATGGTTTTGTTTTCGAACTCGTACTCACAGATATTGGAAGTTATGAACTGAGGCTGACGCAAAATTTTGTACTCGTGATCATGATAAAGACTCACAACCAGAGACACTCCACTTGTACCAGGGAGGTGTCAAAGTAACACTTCCCTGCTTCTACTTATGACAATGTTTCCATACCACAAGTCTTGTTTAATTCAACTGCTTAATATCTAGACAAGCTACTTCCTATAGAGCGTGACGTTGGCATAGAACGTTAGGTACATCAGAGAGCTGTTACCGCTGTAACAGCTCCCTGGGTACATTAACTTATGGGTTCAGTGAGGCGTGACGATGTTAATTGAGGTCCACTGAGCCCTATACCTATAGTATACCTAACTTTCTAGGCCCACGCCGTAGTGAATATCCTGTCTTACTTTGTCTTTTTTTTTGTCTTTTGTATCATAGTCACTGGCTAGGTTTTCTATTGTCGGTTGTATGTGTTATGAACTAGTCTTTGCTAAAATGAAGTTTGCCAGTGGGGTGCATGTGAGAAACAAATGGAATTTGAATTTAGAATGTAACATTTGCAAGGGCTGTGATTTGTTCTCAATATTGGGGGATGATCGATCCCATTTTCAAATAATTTACTGTGTGAAATATCAAAGTCAATGGGCGATTTCTCAAATACAGGGGATCACCGCCCATGAACATATGAACATTATGAACACTGGGCTTGTAGATGATGACAATGCAGCAAAACAGAAAAGGTAGTTCCGACGTTGCTGATAAACCTGGAAAAATCCACTGGTTTATCAACTGATCTCAATACATCACGATTATCAATGTATTACAAATTTCTAATGGATATTTTTTTCGGTTTTTCAGTTTTCTCGACTTTTCAATCCATAAACCTGGGTTGTTAGCAATAGATCACGGATTTTCAACTGAAATACCTTAATTGAGAACGGGATCGAAAATCCAGCTTGAATTATTAGAGAAAATCAGTTTTATCGAACCAATGCACATGAACCTACTTCCAATTAAGGAACTGCATCACTTTTGGCCGGCATTGCCATGCACGTTTGCCAGAAAGGCATACATTTTCCCTGAAAATAGTAATTGCCCACCCAAATGGGGGTGAGGGTGAGGGGTTGGGCTTTATCCCCCCCCCGTAGGCCTGTGCAATGGAGTTCGGTTGGTAAATGCAGATTTGTCGGCTATAATCTAGCATTATTGACAAATAAACCTGTATTTCCCACTCACAATTTATTTGGCACCAAGCTTACGTGTACTTCCAAGCCTTCCATTTCGACTTGAGAAACATGAGTTAGCATACGTGTGGTTGCCAATTATACTCTTTGGCCGCTTCAATAGTTGATGAATATCATATTTTCCGTACAAATCCAGTACGGAGTGACTTACGCCACTGCGTGTCTGTTCCCACTTAAGCGATGTTGTATAGGCTGAATTTATCAAAATATGAGGAATGTCTTCCCCGAAAACCAGAAGTGAGAGAAAGAACAAACTGTTAGCAACAAATCTTACCTTTATACTAGGAATGAAACTTTGTAGCAAAGCCATATTTTCGAAACTTATGTTTATCCCGTTGCCTCACAGTTCAGATTGTTTTTATCCTTCCTGTTGTAGCAGTACAGGCTAACTCCATGGAAGAAATACGGAATATTAAATATTGTTTCTGTTTTATTCCTTTGTGATTTCACAGTAAAAGGACAACACGCGCCAGTGATAGTTTATAATGACCCCGAGTGTAAAATAGCAGTGATTATTCCTACAACGGATACAAGAGAAAAGAATGGTAAGATAGAATGGTCTTTTGACGTCAACAAAATCGTCAATTTCGTGTAGGCCTTTGATTTTTAAAAATGAAGCATGAACTCTGCTATGCCTCACAGGTTGGTTTCTTGATTAAAATAGAACCTCTCTGATCAATTCAAAATTAGCTACCATAACTCTTGCATTATGTGGAGTATTGCAAGTAGTGTTTAGAATTCTTTAGCGTGAGAACTCAGAGAATGTTTCAGGTGTTTTGAACTTTCAAAGGGGCCGGCACGTTTTCAAATACTTTACTTGAGGACCATGGGAACTTGGTAAAAACGGCTCTAAGAATGTTGCATTTTGTACTCCTTTTCATCTTGTGATGATAATTCTTTCAACCAACCATTTTAAAAGCAGGTCTGTATCCTGGACTCAGTACCAAGCGTGAGGACGTGTCGTCCAGACGTCTACCTTAGAGCCGCATTTGCGTTCCATGGACAGCATCCCTGAACGGGCGAAGCCCTCGGAATCTTCGGGGTAATTACAAAATTGTGGACAAAGAGTGGGTTATTTAACTAACTTGGGAACGGTATTCTATGTGGACTAAGCGGGACCACTAAAATGATTCCATAGGTTTTCATGACTGAATTTTATCAGTTTATACAACTAGCATAATTTACGCTGACCTATGACTCAGTCTTGGTAAAGATGTTATTGAATATTTCTCTGCTAAGAAGCAAATTCGAGGGCGATCTTTAAACTTGTCATTTGCAGAAAGATTTTGCTTCCGAAATAACAGTTTAGGATTTTTGAAGAATATATAGAGGGCACATGCATGACTTGAGAATTTTTTGCTTTAGCTTATGCAACACACTGTTTTTTCAGCCACTCTAGAACTGTACCAGGTATAATGTAAGAGTATCTGACGAAGCCACGTAAATTCATAGTGTCCCTTCAAGGAACGCAGCTCCTGTAAGGGGAGCAGGGGAGGAGGGGAAGAAGAGGGAGGAGGGGAGGAGAGAGAGGAGGGAAGGGGCGGAGGCGAAGGGAGAGGAGGATGGGAGGGGAGGATAGGCAGGAGGGAGGTGAGGAGGGGGAGGAGGTGAGGATGAGCAGGAGAGGGAGGAGCAAAGCCTTTTCTGAGGAAACGTGCTGTTTCCGCCTTTTGGCATCCTGCCGAAAGGACTTCTAGAGGTTATATATTCACATGTAATAAAGGTGCGAAAAATGGGACGCTGTAGTTAGTTAGATGAGGTTTAACGTCTCAGTTTCCAACCAACTGGTTCAAGTCGAGCCGGCCACCGCCTTTTTTCCAGTTGTGGCTCACTGACTTGTTTTCCCTTACGCCATTGCTTAGGCGGAGCATCACGCACAACGGCAGAAGGTTCCATTTTTTAAAGTCTTTCGTATGACTCGACCTGGGAATCGAACACGGGCCTCTCGCGTGAGAGGCGGATGCTCTACCACTAGAGCAAACAACGCTGTAAACCTTATGTAGAGACGTCACGCGACGTCAGTTTGAAGGTAAACGATGAAACGCACGGTGTAGAATTTGCACTCGCGTGTAGAAGCCTTACGGGCGTATCCTTCGGTGCAAAATCAGCTATCTGCATTTGTCGGTGTAAGTTGCAATGGTACGCCCTTGCCTCCATTTGGGGAGGGGGCGTACACTTGTCCTGCGACGTCATATGCATAAGGTCAATACCACACATCTTGTTGTTGTAACGCTGGGCTGACAACAAAAACCACGTGATTACGTTCTTTATAGATTGATGCAAATCTTCGGAAAATCTCCTTTCAGTTCACTGCTTTTGCAAATCTTACATCAGACTTATTGTTCACATCAATTGTTTGAAAACTAACTTTTGTTGAAATTGTTGATGAGAAGATTAATAGAAATCAGGTTGAAGCCCATGATGTTCTAATGTACATGAAGGTTACGACCTGATAACGTGAAGGATACATTTCAGAAAGGTTTTAAGACAGGTCTTGCTTGCTCTGTCAGTCACTCTAGAACGGGAACGGAAGTTCACGCTAAGTGATAGTGCCCCATCAGAAGACACAGCTCCTTCAGGGAGCAGAATCCCTAAGTTCTGAAGTAAAGTTCTGTTATAGCCCATCTGTCGAAAGGGACTGAAAGATAAACTGAAAGCCACTAGACACGTATATATTTACTGTATCATTTTTCGGGAGAGCCCAAGGAGTGTTCAAGGGTCTCCATATAAATTCGTGCCCAGGCCTTCACATTTGTTAATCCAACCCTGGGTAAGGCTACTTTGAATTGAAAGGTGACCAGAACCGCAGCCAGACAAGGTACCAAGGGCGTGGATCCATCCCCAAAAGTGTGGGGGGCATTTCACTATTTGCGAATCGCTGTCCTGGGGAGGGTCTAAGGGGAGGGGAAGTTTTTTTTTTATTTTGCTTGCTTAAGTGAATTTCTTACTCAGTCCTTGAGGTTAATCAGAACTACACTTCGTGAAGTGAGTGAACAGTAAATTGTTAGACTTTTCACCATATATATGAATCGCTGTCCTGGGGGAGGGGTCTAAGGGAAGGTTGGAAGGTGTCTAAATGGTAAATGGTGCCATATTTGGGCGAAATTTAGCTTTTAATATGTGGTGCCAATTCGTAATCACAGTTTTAGTTTTCATCATTTTTGAAAAAGTGGGGGGACTTTTCGGCGATGTCCCCCTTCCAAAAAAGTGAGGGGGACGCGTCCCCCATCATCCACGCCCATGCAAGGTACTGAAGTGGGCGAAAAGGCCTCCAGGGGACGATATATTTTTTTCAGCGGATGAGATATACTGTAATACATTTGAATTTTCCGGGGGTGAAAATCTTTTCCAGATGAGGGTTTCTCCCCCTGACAACCCTTGGCTACGAGCTAAAAGTTGACTGATGGAATAGACGATCAATTGGGCTCACGTGTAATTTGTCTGATAGACTGTGTGGTAGTTAAGGAGTGTTTGGGCAGGTTTAATGTCTAAGATCGGGGAAACGGCGTAGAACCTTTATAAATTTATCTTTGGAATGGTACAGAAATTACTTTTCGTTGGTTATGAAACGCCGCTACAATTTGGAGGTACCGCCCACTGTCTGTTTCGTTTACGTGGTTTCCGCAGCTTTCACCTCTGATGACCTCAGATGACCTTCGACCTCCAACAAACCCAGAGAGTTCTCTCTTAAAGTAAAGAATCTATAAAACAAGTGTAAAAAGTATCCATCACCCCTCCCTGTCATGAAATTTCGTGTTTTTCAAGGTTTTTGGTTTTGACCGTCACCAAAAACAATGGGGTTGTCCCTTTTAATATGATAAATTCATGTACCAAGTATGGAAAGTGTCCATTGTTGCTTTCTTGAGATACCGTGTTTACAAGCAGTTTTTAAGAATTCCATATTTTCACCTCCGATGGCCTCAGATTACCTTTGACCTCCATTCAAAACCAATAGGGTTTATCTTCTGAATATAACGCATTCACATGGCAAGTCATGCAAAGTATCCACGCTCCATACCTAAAGATGTTGTGTTTAAAATGTTTTCAGCTTATGACCTCTAGTGACCTCACATGACCTTTGACCTCCACCAAAAACGATAGGGTTCTTTCTCTCAATATGATAATCCCATATACTAAGTATGAGAAGTACATCCACCATTGCTATCTTGAGATATCGTGTTTACAACCCAAGCCTCACAAGCACACATACATACGTATAAACACAAACACATACTCATAGCCTACACATACCCTCGCGTGATTGCG
Organism: Holothuria glaberrima; assembly: GCA_009936505.3. NCBI lineage: Eukaryota > Metazoa > Echinodermata > Holothuroidea > Aspidochirotida > Holothuriidae > Holothuria > Holothuria glaberrima. The sequence goes on along the minus strand of WURT03175646.1, from coordinate 530 downwards.
TAGATTTTTTCCCCTTCGGCAAGGAATAAAAAAGGTAAGGTCAAACTTCACAACTTTACTGTTCGGGTAGTTTGTCATCATTATAAAGGTAGGACAATATTGCCAAGCCAATAAATCAGACTTACCTTCTAAATGTAAAAGAGTAAGAATCTACGGAAAAACGCCTACAGTGACCACTCCTTGTTTCAGGTGACATTCTACTCTCCATCAAGTGGTATTTTCACTCATTTAGAGGTAATTACCACTCCGAGCAAAGTGGAATTTTAGTCGATTTCCACTAGAAAAAAGAGTGGTCAGTGGTCACTGTAGGCAATCGTCGAAGAGTGAATTTCACTCTTTTACATTAAAGGGGCTTTTTGAGTTGGTTCACAAAATTCGTGATTTTTTCACACCTGTTGAGATTTACTCACATCTTGATGGTAAATGATTAAACTAAGAGATTCTGCACATATTACAACTGAAATGGCAATGATGGGGTAATTAATGATTAAAATCATTTATTACAACTTTGTGACCAGACACTTTTTACC
>WURT03175635.1:0-10375 GCA_009936505.3 Holothuria glaberrima | reverse complement strand
AAAAAACTTCCTAAAAAAGGAGAAATTCTTGGTGATATATTCAATTCAAATTTAGCACCAAATGTAGCACCATTTTGTATCTAGCCCACCTTACGTAAGTAAAAAATTTTCAAAAGGGAGGGGGACCCCCTCCCCTTAGACCCCTCCCCAGGACAGCGATTCGCAAATGATGAAAAGTCCTCCCACTTTTGAAGATGGATCCACGCCCTTGACTAGATGTTATATGGTGCCTGGAGTGACAGAAAACATCGAGGGGACTAAATTAACCTTTGCTTCGTAGGGTACAAGACAATGAGACAGGAAATTGTAGCTCCATTGAAGTGGTTGTCAACAAGAGGCGCGTGATGATGTTGGAGTAAATTAATGTTAACATGACCGAACGACACCACGGGAATAAAAATGTGTCTGAAGTGCGCACTGTGTAGGGTCATCGGTTATTCAATTGTTTACTTACAAAAAGCATCAACCACAAGTAATTATGAGCGGGAATGTCACCTTATTCTTGAGTGAGGATAGTATCAGAGTAGTTGATCCTCCGATCTTGAACACTAATATTTCACTGCAAATACACATTCAGTAACGTCCACTCCATGCAAATATGATTCGCTTCTTACATTTCAACGAAGTAAAAGTTCAATGGAATTTATAAAAATGTGACCGTTAGAGTGAAGCATATGACTATCTCCAAAATGTCATTGCAGAGCACTTTAACAGTCCACAAAAATAGAAATCACAATTTGACCATTGTGTTAGCCTTACTCACACTAACGATTTAATGATAGGTGGTGAATGTGGACATCGGATCATGTTAATGGTTGCACTGAGTTTTAAAATAAATCCACTCATATTGCCCAATAGGAATTAATGTTGAGACCATGGGTGGGGCCAGAAATAGCCAGACAGGGAGGATAAGCTCCTCGGCGGGTGCCAGCAACCCCATACCCCGACAAAAGCGATGAGTTGCCGAAAAATTTTGACCTCCTCTTACAATATTTTGAAAATTTAGGGGTGTTTTTGAAAAAAAATTGAAAAAGTTAAGGCCTTTTTCAAGGAAAAGTTGAAAATTTGGGGTCTTCATTGAAGAACCTGCCCTTCCTGTGAGCAAAATCAAGCAAGTCCTAGGGCGACTGAAGGTCGTTTGGAGTACATATTACATGGCGTACGGATTAAGCTCCCCGACGAAACTCGAAAATTTTCCCGATGGGAGGGGACAGCCTCCCTAACTGGAGGAACTACCCTCCAGGTATACAACTAAGAGGAATCCTTCAAATTGGAGCAACCAAGGTAGATATGACGGCTGCAGATTCGGGCTAGCTGCAAAAATGTGGAAAAAGAAGCCGACTTGAATGCAGTTCAGTGGGCTTTTGGTGCCTCAGAATTACAATTATGACCGATAAATATTTCTGCATTTTCTTCAGCAATAAATGGAAACGAGTGGCTAGCTCCTGCTGAGACCATTCCTGGTACACGAGCTTAGTGGCCAGAAAATTTTGGTTTTGAGCATTTATGAAAATTTTGTGCAAGTTTTTACTTTTACTCCTTTCGGAGGTATCGCTACTTTATGATCCCTGGTGTAGTGCTTGGCTACACCTCGCCGAGGACACGTGAGAGCTAAGGTTTAAACAATAGCTGTGGATTTGTTCTAATTAGGCAGTCCTCCATACAGATCAACGAATAGATGGGCACGAAGCGCGCCACAAAATCGCAGTTATGGGAACATTTTGTGCAATTTTAGTCGGATGTTTGAGTGATTAAGTGAGAGTGGGTCCTCCTGTTCATATCAACATTTGCGTGAATGGTGTGTTTGTGCATAATTTTGTTCGTACCCAAAATCTCATGTGGTGACACGGGGGCACAGCCAATCTTTGGGGGCACGTGCCCCTGGCTCCCTTTGCCGACACCACTGAACTCAACACAAATTTCAAGTTGTTCTTGAAACAACAGCGTGCATGTTAAACAACATGCTTGTTCCCTAAAATTGGAAGCATTCTCTGAGTCAGCCTCAGAGCTCTGCTGACAGGGAGGGTTGTCAGTTTGATAAATTGAATTTTTGGCCAATTGATTAAAACAATTAAGAATAATGAATTGAAGTAAATTATGGAATAATTGAAATAAAATGCAGCAGTCAATATGCAGGAGAGTTATTGTACTCGAGTACTAGTACGAGTACAGACATGTCGAGTACGCGTATGAGTACGAGTTCGCGGATCCAGAGTGCGAGTACGAGTACGCGGTACCGGAGTACGATTACGAGTATTGAGGCCAGGTACTCTAGTACGAGTAAGAGTACAGAAATTTGTACTCGAGTACGAGCACGTACTCGAGTACAACAAGTCTGCCATAAATGCTAATATACAATGCGGTTTATTAGGCTGTTCACGGTTACGTCACTGGTTGGCATTGGTTGGCATAGAGCATGCGCAAGAGCACATGCGAGTATGTTAGATGTTGAGCGTGTAAACGTTTGTGCGATTGCACGCAGAAAGTAGACGAATTGGAATCGACTTTGCATTGTGACGACTGTGTAAGCGCGCCCCATAAACTCTTTTAACGACACGCAGTGACGTCTTTGTAAACACTGAGTGAGTCTATTGCGATCTGTGCAAATTCGACAGCATAACTGCCAAAATAGTAAAGCAAATTCCGTAAAGCAGGAGAGAACTGAAAAAGTATCGAATGTTTAATCCAACTTCCAACTACCACATTCGCACGAATATGTGTCGTAATTCATGTTGCAAACGGCAATAAACCACGATTTATTCTCTTTGTGGGTGTTACATTTCCCCTTGTTTTTTTGGTCAAGTTATAAAAATGAAATTCGAGACGGATTTTTTATCAGATGTCAGACCGTACAATCCGACAATTGTGAATGTTTGCTCCTTTCTAGGACTTTCTTCCGATGTTGGCCAACGCTATAGAGGTCATTATTAGTTAGTAAAGAGAATAAAATGTCAGAAAACAGATATCAAATCTCATAAAAGGAGTTCGTCATAAAATATTTGTCAATGGGCAATACAAATAACCCGAGTTAAGTCAATTCTGAAAAGATGGCTACGATCTTGACAGACCTTATTCTTCCACTTTAATACAGATGCAAATCAAGAAGCATGGAGGTCACATACACGAGGAAGAAAAAGTTGAGACAATCATTCCAGGTCGGATTGTGACTGTCAGAACCAACAAGGGGGAGTACAAAGCTAAAGGCCTTATTATTACCCCAGGACCTTGGGCGTCTCAACTTCTCAAACCCCTGGGGTTTGATCCTCCTATCCGTGTAAGTATTTTGGATTTTAAATTAGACTGTGGATGATTGGCACAGGTGTTGCCAACTTCAAATGTTGTCGCTTATTCTTCGTTTGAATATTGCTTACATTTTGGCCGAAAATGGTTTGATGAGGCGTCGAACTTCGAGAGTTTGCTCTTGTAGACACCTAGGCCTATGCGTAACATACAGAAAGCCTTTCAGCTCGCTAAACATAGCCTAAGGACTAAAGTGGTTTTCATGGGAAAAGCGCGCGATATCGTTACCTTCTATATTTACGATGTTCCGAAAACAACTTTACATTTGTTATGTCTACACAGTTATCCTCATCATGTAAAAGTCACAAGATTGTTTCCTTCTGATAAAACGGTTGCTAGAAGTGTATCGGAATACACATATTTGTAGGGAATCCCTCTGTTAACGTATTTACGGTAAAAAATTTTTCAGTTGGTTTCTTGACATATAAAGAAACCTTTTTTTTGATGAACTGAAATGAACCCCCTTGCATTTGACGACCCCTTCCTCTATTCCTACCCAGACAAATATAAAAGGAATTCAATAAAAGTTCAGAGTTCCAAGACATATAATTAATTCAGAGCTTCAGCAAACATGTTATAGCACCATCTGACAATTTAGCCACCTTTAAAGGAATCAGTAGTCGGCCCAAGCTTATTTTCAATTATTATAATATTTTATTTAAAACTCATATTCCGATAATTTTCCATAGATCTCTCTTCCTTATGTTTCTGATAAACAGATTGAACATTAAAGGTAAACCAATGGAGTTATTCTGCATAAATTTGACAAATAATTAACAAACATATTGTCACATGATTGAAAGCAGCCATTCTTGAATGAGGATACCAATGTATACTTGCACTTATTATCGGGGGGACTGCGTGCTCCCTTCTAACAAAAAATTCTTGAAAGGGGTGGCGAGTTCAGCCCTCTTAGTTGGGGAATGACATTTCTGACAATCTTGAGTGCATTTATGGTACACATTTACACAGCAACCCGGATAGGAAAATCTAAGTTAACCTCTGGAGAATGATAGTTGATTCAAAACTATGTATTTTTAGTATTTTTTTTTAAATATAGTGTTTCCACGAAAGAAATTAAAGGGATCCGGCAGTCCCCCAAGAAGCCCAAAAGATTATAGCGCCACCGCTTAAAAGTTTGTCAAGGCTCCTCCCACTTTGGATAGAGATACCAAAATATCATAAGTACATTACTACAGCCTTTGAAGAGTTTGATTAAGTGTCCTTGGTTGCCCAGCTCCAGACATGACCAATTACAGCTTTTCTCTGCCCGCAACAGAATGAGGGCTTGATATCAGTATCATACAATCACACGCAAGTTTCTACCGTTATCTGACACCAAACGCCGACCCCCCTAGGGAGTTATCAGCACTGGCTATGCTGTACAGTTTTCTGTCCACAGTATTATGTAAGTTTGACTATAACACCTCTTGCACTGAGTGTTAAAAAAGTACCTGGATCACTTTCCCTTAGTTTTGGTGATGGAATAAGGTTACTTCAAGTGAGATCTGCCACGGTATTCGTTGTACTAGGGAGGTGTTAAAACCTTCCCGGTTTTACAGCAAGGAAAGCTGTGGCCGTTCCATTCCTCTAGGCTAGTACCTTTGCATGTCATATTTTAGTACACTCAGGCTGGCGCTCGGCACGAATCTCTTATTATCACATTATCTAATGTCTGTATAGAAACGTGTGTTACCACCACAATGCTGTACATTCCAAAGGGAAACACTTCTTACAAGGAAGTAAACGACTGCAACAATAACAGTGTTTAGAGAGAAGGTGCCACCTCCATAACAGCCCTAATATGTGAATGCCAAATGACGACAGAAGACTTTAAAGTGAAGACCGACGACTAGGTCTTCGGTCTTCGTTTTCCAGTCTTCGCTGTTCGATTTGTATACACCCAACCTTTATGGTACTTCAGCAGTAATTCTGTTGTTGGTTCCTTGCGTTAGCAAAATGAACCAATGTAGTCAGTTTGGTGTGTGTGTGCGACTAATCTGTGTCTGGGATGCAGCATGTATGTGTGCGACTAAGCTGTGTCTGGGATGCAGCATGTACGTGTGTGTGACGCTCGCTTGGGTACGCTGTAACTCAACGAGGAGAAAGATGTTGGACGTAACTTAAACTTGGTTTATAGATCCGCCATAGTGTGAAGATGTGCCCTATTGTTTTTGGTGGAGGTCAAAGGTCATCTGGGGTCACCAGGGGTCAAACACTGAAAACATTGTCAGCACGATATCTCAAGGTAGAAAAGCTTGGATAGATTTTATACGTGGTATTTGGATGCGTTATGGTAAGAAGATGAATGGTACAGGTTTTGGTGGGGGTCAAAGGTCATCTGGAGTCACCAGGGGTCAAACACTGATAACCTTGTTTACATGATGTCTCAAGGTAGGAAGCTTGGGTAGATTTTATGCTTGGTATGTGGATCCACCATAGCGAGGTGTGTCTTATAGTTTTTGGTGGAGATTGGCCGGACTTGCAGCCGGAAGGTCTAGGGTTCGAATCCTGGCCAGGTCAAACCGAAGACTTTAAAAATGGAACCTACTGCCATTTAACTTGGTGCTCAGCATAAGCAATGGGAGTAGGGAAAACAAGCCAGTGAGCCACAACTGGACAAAAAGGCCGTGGCCGGCTCGACTTAAACCAATTGGTTGGAAACTGGGCCGTAAAACCTCATCTAACTAACTAGCTTGGTGGAGATCAGAGGTCATCTGGGGTCACCAGCGGTCAAAAACTGAAAAAAATTGTTAACATAATATGTTAAGGTAGGAAGCTTGGATAGATTTCATACTTAGTATAAAGATCCACCATAGTGAGTAGGTATGCCGTATAGTTTTTGGTGGAGGTCAAACGTCATCTGGGGTCACCGGGGGGCAAACACTGAAAACTTTATTAATACAATATCTCAAGGTAGGAAGCTTCCAATAGATTTCATACTTGGTATGTGGATGCATTATGGTGAGAAAATGGATCCTTTCATTTGTGGTGGAGGTCAAAGGTCATCTGGGGTCACTTGGAGTCAAATACTGAAAACATTGTTAAATTTTTAACACATTATCTCATGGTAGGAAGCTTGGATAGTTTTCATACTTACGGTATATGTGGATGCCTTATGGAGGGAAAATACTTTTTGGTGGAGGTCAAAGGTCATCTGGAGTCACTGGAGGTCAAACTCTGAAAATCCTAACGAAATACCTCAATGTAAGAAGTTTGGATGGATTTTATAAACGTCACATGGTGTTGCATTAAATCCAGCAGAAAACCAATGCAGGACCACGTGAAGTATAAAATCTATCCCAGCATTTAAGCTACTCTGCCAAAAACTTTGAAGGTCATGTAGCAGACACCAGAGTCACAGGCAAACTTCACATTAGTTAATATTTTGTTGTATGCTCATGGCCGCGTGTTTGGTCTAGTGGTAGAGCATCCGCATCTCACGCGGGAGGCCCGGATTCGATTCCCAGGTCGAGTCATACCAAAGAATTTTAAAAATGGAACCTACTAACCTACTGCCATTGTGCTTGGTGCCCAGCATAAGCAATGGAGTAAGGAAAAACAAGCCAGTGAGCCACAACTAGAAAAAAGGCTGTGGCCGGCTCGACATGAACCAATTGGAAACTGGGCCGTTAAACCTTATCTAACTAACTGTATGCTCATGGCCCATTTTCATTACATTCAGCAAGGAACCACAGTGCCCGTTGGGCTCTTGTTGCATATACATTAGCATTTTGCAAGCCTTCATGCTTTCACCTCCACCGCTTAAAAAGGGGGGGGGGCAAAATAGCTTCCAGAGGGGAGAAAATTTTTCAGAGGGCCAAATGTGTAAAAATGTACTAAGTCAATGGCAGCTTGAAATCTTTCTAGGCGGTCAAAAAGTTTTCAAGGGGGGCTTCGCCCCCTGGCCCCCTTGACTGCGGGCCTGTTTGTAGCTTTGAAGCTCATCAATAATTTGGTTAACCAGATTCTCAAATTTTCAAATGATGCAATCATGCAACATTATCTATAATGCTAATGCTTGCTGTTTTGGAGATAAAAGCTGCTGCCATGGCAGTAGCTTTTATCTCCAAAACTGAGCAAGCATTAGCAATTAGTAGAGTTACAGGTGAGTGTCAGGGGTTTTTTATTGATGAAAACATTTGTGCCTGTGCTCTGTTAGTGCAATGTAGGTTTTCCTTACAGCTTCGTTAATAGTCATGTTTCACTAATACACATCAAAAGCTATGGCCTTACTGTGCGCACGACATAAACTTGACTTTCAATAATTTGTTTTGGCCTAGCTTTCATTAATGAATGCTTTCATTCTCTTTTTAGGTGAAGAGGGCAACTGTTTGTTACTGGAAAGATCATATTCCAGGTTCATCAAAAAACTATCCCGTCTTTATAGACTATGCAGTGAACTGTCCCAGTGACTTTACAAGGCCTTGTTTCGCGTACGGCTTCCCAAGTGACGAATATCCGGGGCTAAAGAAGGTGATTTAATTGTGTCATTGAAACCGTAAATTTGGAGTTATTGTACACTCCAGAATGTAATTACGGAATGCAATAAATGCACATAAAAGTGGCTAACAGCTTAGTTTGCTAAGCAGGCTATTGTGCGTTTAATCACTCAAAAATCCAACATTTGCAATCATACGTGTGGACCACCTACATGGCTTGAGTATGATACAATATACTTTATACTTAGGGTGTATTATGATTTCTGAGAGAGCGCCGTCTTCTTGGGAATTTGCCACAGAGTCTCCTTCGGGGGCTACAAAAAAGTTGTACTCTGATTATGTGCAGAACACACTCAGAGTAAGCAGGAGTGAAAGCCTTTTCCAGTTTGTCAATTGTTACTTGTGGTGATTTGTATTGAGAATTTGGCGATCGGGGAGGGGTGGGGTAAGGGGAAGGCGAGAGGAGGGACCGTTAGCTGGTTCGTGAAATGTCACTTTCAATGGAACAATATATACGGAAAAACAATAAAAAAAATAATAATGTACAACACTTATGGTCCACGTAGTATAATCGAGTGACCGTTTTCATTCAAGGGCGTACATAGCGCATAATGGGATTTTTATGGTTGATAAAGAGAGATATTCCCGACGGACTCCACATTACCTTACGTTCAGTTCTTGTTTTCACTCTATGCAACGTTGCTAGTGTACCGGGAAAAAACCCGGATGACAGACTTAATCCAGAGTAAGGCCTAATAGATAGGCATGAACCTTCATGCTGTGTTACTTTCCCCTCAAAAAAAGAAAAATCAAACCCAACTCTTTTATTGTCTATGTGGGGTATAAAATATCATCAACCCCATCGCCTACAGCTGTTGAAACTGCAAGGAACCCTTAAATTAATTATGTCTTGTCCTTGTATGGTTACCATGCATTTGGTCAAGGATGAACCGGTCAATAACCTTTTTCATCAAGTGGAGACATGAAGTGCCCGCAAAGTCTCGTACCCCTGAAAATTAGCCAAATATTGAGAGGGTTGGGAGGGAAGCCAGCGGACCACTATTCCCCCTTGATAGCCACCTTACACCCTGTGATTAAAGCTCTTGCAAGTGTAAAATTAGGAAAAAGAACGATGGTTATTCCAATAAGAGTATTTCCGTCTGTATATGCTACAAGATTGTTAGCAAATACATTCGATCTTGTTTACATTCTATTGTAAATGAGTCAACTGGATTCATTGATAAGGGTCAAAATAGATATACCTGTGCAGAATATGTTCATTTTACTCCGGAGTTATGTTAGGTGCAATGGTTGATATCTTTTTCACAACACAGATCAGTGTTCATCAAGGTACAGAGACGGTACCAGATGACAGAGATGGATGTCCCAGCGACGAGAGAGTCATGGAATTTTTGCTCAGTTACATGAAGACACACTTTCCCGAACTCGCTGGAGACAAACCAAGTATCGTTGAGTGGTGCATGTATTCGGTATGATTAAACAATAGGCCTGTATAGGCTATATTTAGATAGACTGTGAGTTTGTTATTTATTGATGGTGATATAAGAACACGAATAAAGAAGTTAGCTAAATCGTATTGGAGCTTTCCATTCATAGTCCCCTTAAACGTCGGATACTTTTATCGTCGTGATTTTTTCACCGGGTACCCTCGCATTTATTCCCCAATATAACAATAGCCTACATTAACCATCATAGTTCCAGGCAAATAACTGTTTTTGGTGTTATTTTCTACCTCTAGTTTGATCAATAATCGCATACATGTGACCAAATAGATGCTATTTGTCTAAAGTGGATGTAAAGTTTACGAAATTCCAGTTCCAAAGATGCTTTCAATTGGGTACAAAACTTTTGTTTTCAAATTAGACAAAATTTTGTATTGGGTTTGCCAGTTATATTTGTGAGGGTACATGAATGATTCAATGTAAAGAGCATTTAAGATCAGCCATACTGTGTGATCTTATGAGTCTGGTAGTATATCTCGATTAATGAGGGGTGGCGCTAGGTGTGGGCAGTAGGAAATTACCTAATGTCGTTGGGGAACTTTAGTGGGTACGATGAGTCTCTAATCCCCGACCCATGACCAGTGGTCTCGACTGTTTTATCGTTCTTTCTTTCAAGGAGGGCAGATTCTGCAATAAAATCCGAAAGTTCCAATTTTCAAGAGTAATAACCCAAACGTCTACATTTTATGCAATAAACAGCCCCAATTTCTATATTTTCAATAAAAAGCCAAATTTTTCGGCGCGAGTCATGCGCCGAATATTATGGTTCGACAACCTTACAGACTTCGTCTTCTCCGTCGGGGCTTCCCGCTATCCCCCCTCCCCTTCGGCATATCCTGGTGCTACCGTTGCGCTCAATATCATTTGATGACTGCAGGGCCAAATAAAACAATGTTTGTATGTGGGTAAGTTAGATGAGGTTTTACGGCCCAGTTTTGGTTCCTTGCTCTAGCAAAGGAACCTATGTAGTCAGGTATGCGTGTGTGTATGTGTGTGTGTGTCTGTGACGCTTGCTTCGGTACGCTGTAACTCCACAAGGGAAAGATGGACTAAACTTAAACGTGGTATATGGATGCGTCATAGTGAGAAGGTGTGCCCTATTGTTTTTGG
>WURT03175624.1:0-10375 GCA_009936505.3 Holothuria glaberrima | reverse complement strand
TTGCAGAATAACAGGTCAGTGTTTAACCAATCAGAATGCAGGATTCCCAATAACGGATGGCTAGAGGTGGTAGAATTTAGATTAAAACATTGAACCTAGTGCTGCAGAGTTAATATCTTAAAAGGTAGAAATTAGGTCAGGGTATCTGTTTTAACTCTTCAGATGTAATAGCTATAAGCCAAAAGGATACTCGTTTATGGAAATTTTTGGGCGTCCCCTAACCGTGAAAATATCGGGGGCGAAAACCCAGGTGCAACGCCACAGAAGGAAAGGGCGACCGTCCCCTATCATTTGCAAGAAAGGGGGAAAAGGGAAGGAAAAAAAGAGGGAAAAGAAGAAAATGAGAAAACTAAAGAGAAGAAAGGAGGAGGAGGAGAGAGAGAAAGAAGAGGAGGGTGGGGTAGGCCTATATCTTATCCATATAATTAGTCCAGAGCTTCCAGGAGACCCTATTCCGGTGTTTGCAGCCTTTAGATACCCTTTTATAATGCACGCGCATGAAGCAAGAACAATTTTCGTAATAGTTCAAGAATGTTTCTGTGGAATATACGCACGTATTTTTGCGTAAAAACTTTCCCCGAATAAAAGGCAGTAAAGTATGGGGGGGGTCATGAGGTTTGTTGACAACATAGCTTCTCGCCTCTTTCATCCAACCAAAAATTAGAATTCATTAAGTTAGCAATATTTTCCAGCCACAGATGATCAGTTCAAAAAATATACCAAAGACAGCACCATTTTGCATCTAAGCAACCTGAAATTGCCAAAAATTTCTCAAAGCGGAGGGGACACTCCCTCCCTTTAGATCCCTCCCCAAGGACAGCGATCACTCATCCCCATGCTTTGCCACCCCTATCAAAATACCCTGGCATTAAATGCAATAATGCAATTGGAAAAGACATGTAGTTCAGGTCCTCCTCGGAAAGACTACAGTATGCAGCTTGGCCCGCTACATGATGCAATTCAAGAGCCGGCTCTCTGTGGTTGATGATACTTCAGCAATTCATAGACTAAAATAAACATTTACCGCATGAAACAGCGATTTACGACTTGATTCCAGGTCTCTTCATAATTTATTTGAGTCAGTAGAAAAGGTTACTCACACAAACATACACAGAATAATTCCTGATTTACAGGATTGCGTGCAAACAATTTATAATTCTGATTCCCTGTTTGCCACCACGAAACATCAGTGTTCACCACAGATTTTCAACAGTTGGAAGGGGGCGACCACGCGCGAAAGCGATCTCGAAACAATCTCCGGGGACGGGAATGAGGGCTTCCCTCAACTCCAGAAATTTTTGGTAATTGAGATACTAAATGATGCAAAATGGCCACATAGAGACGATTTTTGCTCTATTCTTCCTCTCATATAATTTTTTCGGAGGCAGAGCGGAGATTTTGTAGGAGGCAGGAGCTTTCTAGGGGGCGGTCGCATTTCGAGGGGCGGTAATTTACCCTCGGGGGGACCGTCCCCCTAAAATCCCTAGTGGAGAAGACTGAACATGGAATTAATACTTGGTCTAGGAGCTCCAAGCTTCAAGTATTTAGGAGTTATCACATTTATTGATTAGCTAAAACTATACAAAGCCTTCCTCGTCGAATTAACTCCACCCTTTTATCATGCCTGATCAGCAGCTGTTCAATTGATATGTTGTTGCCTTTTGAAAAAAGTGTGATCTTTTCCTTGTAATGCAATCTTACCGTACTCTGAGTGCAATCCTTTGTGCCGACATGTTGCTGAAAGGGAGAAGGCAGTCACCCAAGTTTATTTTCAGAAATTTGCTAAATCTTACAGATCTCCTCATATTTCTCTCACAAGTACTTTCATAAAGTTCCTGTGTAAAATCATTGAATATTGAGGGTAAATCAACGTGTTAGTTTGCATAAATTTAGGAAATAAGTAACAAAAATATTGTCACATGATTGATAGGAGCCGTTCCTGAACTTGTGTACCGGGGTACACTACTGCAAATTGGGGGGACTGCATTTTCCCTTTAAACCGTGGAGCTTCCGAGGTGGTATAGCTCCATGCTTGAACTTTGAGGAGACAGATGATGCTATTGACTTTGCAGTCTTCTGGCTGAAACTTGTGCAGTATCTGATCTTTTCAGCCAAGTTGATAATGGGACCAGGGAGACCTAGCTCCTTTGGGGAGCAAATCTTTTTCTTGTATACACCATATCTCAACCTGAGGGATATAATAATTAGCATGCCACTGAATACCCGTTACTCGTGAGAAGAAGTTTCTTGCTTTCTGATTAGCTTTGTGTATCTTCATTCTGTCCTAATAAGGGCCGCTATTATTTTTAAACAAGAAATGCCCTCATTTTTCCTTCTACTAGATCATGGAGCTATTACGACTAGCCGTAGTAGTACGAAAGCAATCTAACAACAGTTTGAGGGAGGCGTTCCGAAATTTTTTGTCTTTCGATGGTGTTTTTAAAAGATACGGATCTGATATTTGAAAATATATGGCCAATATGTCAGGAAAATTTCACTTGTAAAATTTTCTTTTGATCGATGGTTATTTGGAGTCTATAGAGCTTGTTTTTTTTTCAAATTTTGGCCATAAATCCCTTCTTCTTCTATGGATTTGATATTTGTGCTCGAAACTTTGCACAGCCGTCCACAGGTTGTTTATGCGCAAAAGTGGTGCTCGTAAGTAATCGATATCATGAAAAACGCTTGAAGGGGCAATTTTGAATCTAAAATTGACCTTCCTGGGTTGGGAGGAATAATTGCTCCTAATGAAAACAAACTTGAACAAAATGAAATATTAACTGATCTAAGTTGCTTTATGAACTTGTAATTGAAACCTCTTTTGAAGATTTCCTTTCATTTCAGCAAACTAAGCATCTTGGACAGATTTTCAAAAGGAATTATCTTCTTTCAGTCCACCAGAAGCATTTAATTCTGCCAAGCATCACAAACTTGATCGAACATATGTTGCCATGCATGGTTCAAGACAGGTTAATTTCAAGAAAAGGCTAATGAATTGAATTTGCGTATTTGTTACCCTTGTCCAAGCAGGGAAGTCTGAGGTGGTACTTCCTTAGATATATCGACGCGGCAGAGATTCGACAGACGGCAGCTGTTTGCTAACATCATGTTTATTTAAAGTAAAACTCGTCAAAGAAACCAAATAATCTCTCTCCTACTACGAATTGGCCAAACCAACAGCTGGGTGGCTAAATCTACCGATATGAAAGGATATAAAAGGATATAAAAGCAGAAGTTAAAGCAGAAGATAAACACGATAGAACCGGAGTCTTTGAATCACATTGTCTTTCACGTGGGTACTAATGATGTTTGCAAGGAACCACAGGATCACGATTCTGAGAAAGTTTTGAGCGACTTTGAGGAATTAATAACCATAGCTCAAATCAAATGTGGAGAACTAAAATTCATATCTCTGGTGCATGCCCCAGAATGGATAAATATTCCAAACCCATCACCAGATTTAACGACTACCTGAAAGACCTCTCCATTAAACTGGACTGTCACTTTATCAATAACTTTCCTTCCTTCCTGTACGGAGATGGTGAAGTCGACGCTAGTTTATATAACCCCTATGGAGTCCATCTGAGCAGAAAAGGTTCTCAAAAACTCAGACAAAAGTTTTCCGACATAGGCCCTGTTTGTTTGGCAAGCCTGCCTAGAGCCGATATATCGCACCCACGACCGAGCCATACCATCAAGCCAGAAAACAGATTTTATCGCCGCTATATTCATCCCCCATATTACGGGGGAAACCAAACCCCAAGTTGGCCAAGCCAAATGAAAGGCCAAAGCATACACCCTGCCAAAAACTTTGAAGTTTGTTGCGGTGAGCGAAGCCACACTACTCAAAGGTGCAGGTACGATCTACCTTTACGGTGTAGGAGATGTGGTAGCGAGGGTCACAAAGAAAAGTATTGTCACTACAAAATTTAGGAAATCGGCCAGGTAGAGTGCGCCGATGAAAGTCCACCAGTTCCTGTACAAACCCCAGTCCCATCCGGTGGTACGAAGAAGTCTTTGAAAGGTCTGAGTGTAGGTCTTATTAACATAAATCACTTTTACCCCCAAATGGACCAGCTTGGCATGAAGATAAAATAGTAAATGTAGTGGCAATTACAGAAACGTTTTTAAATACGAGTTTCTATGATCATGAGGTTAGTTTACCTGGTTATAAAACAGTAAGAAGAGATAGGGAAGGAAAGGCAGGGGGTGGAATTGTTGTGTATGTCGATGAGAATATCAGTTTCATCCGTCGAAAGGAATACGAGGTAGATAAACTCGAATGCGTTTGGATTGAAGTTAAACCTCCCTATTCAAAGTGCATACCCTTATGTGTAATATACCGTCCACCCAGTGCTAAAGCAGAATGGATAGATATTTTTCACAGCATGCTTAATGTACCGTATGGTTCCAGCCATGATATACAGTCATACTTTAATATTGATAGCTCAAGGCCCAATGTGGGCAACGGAAATTGGAATAATACTGTTTGTCATTTTAATTTGCATCAAGTTGTAGATTGCCCAACTAGAGTGGCGGAAAACTCTAGTTCTTTAATTGACCACGTGTATAGCAGAATCAAGAGTTAATTGTAAATGGTTCAGTCCCCCAAATCAGAATAAGTGACCATTTTCTAGTTTATTTTACTTGCAAATGTAAAAGTAATAACACATATAATGGTGATCATATCACTATGAAAAGTAGGGATATTAAAAAGATAACACTGAAGCATTTATACAGGATCTACTACACTGTAACTGGGATGAGGTAACTAGGGTAATTGACCTTACTGAATCACTTAACGCCTGGTGCAAAATGCTAGCTGATACGGTCAACAAACACGCACCCATACTGGAAGAAAAAGGATCAAAAGGAAATACCAACCCGAATGGTTAAACGAAGAAATAAAATTGGCAATAAGGAGAAAACCTAACGCTAAGAATACAGAACAAAAGAATATTACAGGTCTATGGAAAATACTCAGAAAAGTTCAATCTCATTACAGCGAAGAAACAAGTGGTATCAATGCCTTAAATGTTAGTGATGAAGATATAACTAATGTTAAGGATATTGCTGATGCTCTGAACAATTTCTTCACTTCTGTGTCAACAATGTATACTAATAATATGAAGAGTATGTCAAACAATTTGAATGGCAGTCTTGGCCCACTGCAAGCATTCATTAACTCGAAACTACCAAATAACATTTGCTTTAGTATCCCCGAAGTTACAGAACAGTTTGTGTCTAAATATTTAAACAATTTAGATACCACAAAAGCTACCGGTCTGGATGGAATTAGTTCCTACATTTTAAAGATAAATGCACCGTGTGTTGTGACGAGTCTCACTCATGTTATAAATTGAAGTATAAGAAATAATATGTTTCCATCAGTGTGGAAAATTGCTAAAGTGATACCAATCTTTAAAAGTGGATCCAGCCTTGATGTTAGTAATTATAGACCTATTTCAGTTCTGCCAGCTGTATCAAAAATTCTTGAAAAGCATGTCCATATAGCTTTATATGATTAACTTAAGAAGTACAATGTGTTAAAAGTTTCAAAATCTGTGTTTAGAGCAAACCGTTCATGCAAAACAGTTTTACTAAATGTAACGGACAAATGGATGAAAGCCATAGATGAAGGAAATATGGTTGGATCCATTTTTCTTGACCTGAGAAAAGCATTTGACCTTGTTGATCATGAAATATTATTGCAAAAATTACAAATGTACAGCTTTTCTCCTGCAGCCTATGAATGGTTTCGGTCTTACCTAACAAATAGGAAACAATGTGTTCATGCGAATGAAACGTATTCAAACCTTACGAAAGTAGTCAGTGGTGTACCTCAAGGTTCCATTCTCGGTCCTTTGTTGTTTCTTATATATTTTAATGACCTCGATTTATGTTTATCTTATTGTTCGGTCGATATGTATGCCGATGACACCACCTTTCATGTGTGCCGTTCCAATGTAGCTGAATCTCTACTCAGTTGAATATTGACTCTAAAAATATAAGTAACTGGTGCAAGGATAACAAAATAGCAATTAACTCTGAGAAAACTAAAAATAGGCTTTTATGTACAAGACATATGGTAAACAATTTAGCTGATAACCCTTTAAGTGTGTATATGAACCGAATAAGACTTCAAAAATCATACGTGGAAAAGTTACTAGGGGTTAGAGTGAACTCAAACTTAACCTGGCATTGTCAAGTTGATTACGTTTGTAAAACTTTAAGCTCAAGATTAGCCATGTTAAGACGAATTAAACAATATAGATATTCCCACAAGAGTAGTATACTTTAATGGTTATATGATGCCCGTTCTCGGTTATTGTAGCTTGGTATGGACTTATGCTCGAACGAAAACATCAACAGAATTGAAAAGATCTTAAAAAATGCTGCCAGGGTAATACTAGATGCACCATACAATGAAAGATCCTCCAAATTGTTCAAAATACCCAACTGGAAAACTTTTGAGGATCAGTTAACGCACAAAAGGCTTCAAATAGTTTACAAATCCCTCAACGGTCTAACACCTTCCTATATGACGCAAATGTTCCAATACACAAATTCTATTCACAACCATGGTTTAAGGTCTTCCACCACGAATACACTCTATATGCACAAAGGTAGAACAGAAACCAATAAGAAAAGATTCTCGTATTTAGGTGCCAAACAATGGAATGCTCCGTCTTTAAGTTTTTACTGAAGTGCCATTTGTGATGTATGTATCTTACCAGTGTAACTTTGTATGTGTTTGTATTATCTATTATGTATTAATTTTAGAAGTTGCCTGTGGAGTTTTATTTTTTTAAGTTTCATCATGTTTTATGTTCTTATTTTTTATGTCTTCACTTTTTCTTTTTAAGTTTTTGAGCTTTTCAACCGTTTATCAGTTGCCTTAACTTTTTATTCTTATATTTATGTATGTAATTTTTTTGTTTTAACTCGTGAGGGCCTCGGGGAAGATAAGAGCAAGCTTACCGAGTTACCTTCTTTTAAATAAGATAAAATAAATAAATAAAAAGGGCTATATCCTCCGCGGGGATTCCCCTTGAATTAAGAGTGTGCTACCTTTATGCTTCATTTGAATGCGTTTTCAATTATGCATGCTAAGCTCGTGATTTGCGTAATAAGCTACCAAGCCATATGAGCCAAAAAGTTACTCTGAACATGGAGTTAAAAGCGAGACAAAGGCATATCTGGCCAGCCTCGTAGAAGTTTTCTAGATGGTGCTCATATAATGTAAAGTGAATACGTACCTCATACCATGTTTCTTCATAAAAAGGATTATGTTGTGAATTTTAAATTTGTGAATTTTAAATCGTAGTAGATACGGTTAACCCACATAATGTTTCTTCCTATATAAACCTGTTGAATTCAGAATTCTGCAGTTAGCTCGGTTATCTCTACCACTTCCTTCGCATATAATATTAGGTTAAAATTAGTTCAAACTTATTCCCAATGAACCGTGAATCAACCACAATTTCAAGTTTTTAGCATTGCGGGGTTTGTTCACTTCCCTTGTTACAGTTACGTATGTAAGTACCTGATCATGCATGGAGCTATTCCGTTCCGTAATAGCTCCATGATCTGACCATAACCCCATTACGTGTTCCAACTGTATTTTCTTTCCGCCTATCAACTATATATTCTTGTTATTATGAGTGACGTAGCGGAAATCTGCCTTCAGTGACCTGTGTCGGCGTCCGAGGAAGTTTTCCGCTTTTCCGAGTAGTAAAAGAGTTCAACTTTAAACATGTTATTGATATTGTGTTTTATAAGTGAAGTACAAGCAGCATTTAATACAACCAACTACCTTCCACGGAACCATGAGATGAGAGCAATTAAAGGAATATCGATACTAACTGGTTCGACAGTACATACCGAGGAACAAAACACTGAACTTCGTCTTTGAACTTTGATCGATTTTAAAGATGTTTTTCCATAACATGGTTATAAATCATTCGTTCAATTTATCGTTATTTTTAAATGCACTTGTCGCCAGCCCACTGATAACGTGATATTTCTTTACTTAATGGAAGATACAGGCTTCGTTTCACGACAAAAGTTATGCAATTTCCAGGACATCGTAAAATTGGAGTGTAAATAAATCCCCTCTGGTAGTGATCAGGTGGTTTTATATACGAAACAAAGTCTTTGAACCAGCTATTCAGCTCAGCTAGTGTATTACTGTCCGGAACGGCTTCGACATGTTTTTAACCCTTAGCCTCTGTGTTATAATAACTAATAATTCCTGAATACTACACAGATTTGATTCAGAAGAGGTCAGCATGATGTAATTGAGATCTATATCTATAAGCATCCCTTTTTTGAAAATAATGTAAACATTTGCCGTCAGTAGGTGTCATTTCCAAAATGGTGAAAGTTCTTCAATTTTGGTTCAAATTTGCTGAAAGTTTAGACCGGTAGGTTTGAAGAGTGCTCAACCAATCTTCCTCTGAAGAAAAAAAGTTTCATTTTCTTGTAAGCGTCCGAAACATTGGTTCCTTAATTAACAGGTCGGCCAGAGGAGGTCTCAGGGGAGTGCCCCCTTGGAAATTTTAGAATATTTGAGAGTCCTTCGGTGCAATATGGTGCAACATATTGGACAACTTGTAAAGAAATTAACTACAAAGTGATGACATTTTTACAGAGGAAACAAATAAGGGTTAATTGTCGTTGTAGGATCGAGGAGGGTATACTTCCACCCCACCCCATTTTGCCTAGGGGAAAGCCCCCACCGCCCCTTGCTTCCTACGCCTATGGCTGTGAATATGTGTAGTTGTGTACCGTGAACAACTCACTCCAGTGTATGCATGGCTGGATGGAACAAAGAGGGGGCTATTTTGGCTTTCAGCACTCCCAGTACAAAAAAGGCATGCATAATTCTTTAGTGGCGGTTTAATTCTTTGCTGTACAACAATGTGTGGCGTGAGTTCAAATCCCGCTCATGGTTATTGTAGGGTTTTCTTCAAATAGGCTACTCCGGCTTTCCGAGTTCGACTTGGCATGGACTTGAAATCAAAATCGGTTGCCCAGGCGACTAATTGAGGCGCTTTCAGACTGACCCGTTATAAATAGCAAACTTTTGCTTTGCTGCTTGAGCGACTCTTGTGATACGTTAGTCACAACTCCACACCAATACTACTGCAGCCTATGAATCCTTCAAGTTAACTGCGCAGGTTTTGTTTGCAAAACCTAACAGTACTTGGCCAACAAAACATTCCGATTGCATGTGCATAAATATTTGCAAAGGTTTGTGCTGTTCGAGAAGTTCCACTCTAGTGCAGAGGAGCCTTGGTGTAGATAGGACAGCATCACCCTTAAAGTGAGTTAAAAAAAATTAGTTATGTTTTTCTATTGCGTGAACAGTTTGGGACTTAAAAGTCAATCTTGGGACTTTTTCGCGCCTGATCTTGGGAATTTGAAAAAAACCCCGCTGGAACCCCTGATGCAACATGAAGGCCTATGCGAAGTAAAGCCTAGTGTTAGAGCTCAGCTGAGTGCTTTAAAGGACATAAGCAGTCGCCCCAAACTTATTTTGAAACAATAGCCAAATCTCACAAATTTTCTCTTTATTCTCTTCCAAGTATCTGTCATGATAGCTCAGGACTTAAAGATTTCATATTTAAGGTAAACCAAGGAGTTACTCCTCATAAATTTTGCAATTTAGTGAGAAAAACTTTGCTCCATGGTTCTCAAGAGCCATTCATGAAAAAAGGGTAGACTACTACACTAATCCAAATTGGGTTAACTGCATTTTCCCTTTAAATAGCATTACATGCTTGTGATGCGACCGCACAGAGCTGGTTCGTTTATCCTGCTTTTGTGTGCTATCCTGGAGTATCTTTTTAGAAATGATACCCCTAGCGCTATATCGTGATAAGGAGTATTTCATATCGCATATCGCGATATGGACTCCTGGCGAAGATATATCGATATATATATATATATATATATATATATATATATATCGCACATCGCCCAACCTCCTATAAAGTGCCATCTGTTGGGGCGCAAAGGAGACGTCGCTAGACTCCCATAGTCGGTAGGAAAAATATCTCGTCCTGGTATATATCTTTGTCCCAGCTTTTTGCATGGCATTTAACTGTTGAACAAGACCATGGTGGCTGAAGTAAGTTATGCTGCGGTAAATTTTTTTCGCATTGTCAGGGTTTAAATTAAGAAAACAATGATGAGACTGGTATCTACAAAAACCTATGAGAGTTTGGCTGGTTTCTATATTTTATTTTATTTTATTATTTTATTTATTAAGATGTAAATATATATATATATATATATATATGGAAGTGTAGATGTGACGTTGCGACTTCTAAATTTAGAAACTGAAGAATGGTGGGAAGCGGACACAGTC
>WURT03175602.1:0-10376 GCA_009936505.3 Holothuria glaberrima | reverse complement strand
GTAAGGGAAAACAAGCCAGTGAGCCACAACTGGAAAAAAGGCCGTGGCCGGCTCAACTTGAACCAATTGGTTGGAAAGTGGGCCGTTAAACCTCATCTAACTAACTAACTAACACAGTATTTGCTTTTTGCTGGTCTTCTTGAAAAGTATCGCTTCTTCAGAGCAGCAATCACATCCTACCCCTTCTTCAGCAAGACTCCATGCTAGCCTGCCTATCTGTCTACAGGTGTATTATGATAAGCTTTGCTCTTGTAAAAATACAGGCAACACTGTTATCAGTCTATTATGCAGTGGCACTGCATCACAGAGAGTTTATACTGTACTGTACAGAAGCATGGTTGCTTTAAGTTTTGAATAAATTTTAATTCAAATAACATATCAATTCACATTATATTGCACAAAAAATCAAACGTAATGATACATGGAATTTTAAACTATTATAAACTAATAAATTTGATCTCTATACCTTTTATGGTTAGAAAAGTTATTAACAAGAAAGTACACTTACCCTGTCCCTTGTCATCTGGTGCTTTCTACTTAAAAAAAAATGCATGCTGATACAGTAGTGTTGGGATTGGAATTCCCCCACATTTTTTCATGAAATACTGTGTAGAAATACTGATATTACTGAAACCTTGCTTAACTGATCAGGGCAAGTTTGGTGTTTGGTTACATATAAAGCGTAATGACAATGGAGCATAGTGTAACGAAGGTCCTGATTAACACTAGTCTTCAGTATAAAGCCTACTCAAAGTAATATGAATAGATATAAATACCTAATACCACCAGACTAAGATTAAAATGTGTGCAGCAATTGCACATTTGCTACATCTAAGGTTCACTAGACCCAAGATCCTAACTTTACAGTAGCTTATTCCTCACCCTAACCATAATACTTGCCCAAAATCCAGTCCTACCCCAGGATAATCCTACTACTAATTCTCAACCTTCTTCAGGTTTTTCTGCATCTAACCTGAATCCTAACCCTATTTCTAACCCAAACTAAATTTTCTTA
Source organism: Holothuria glaberrima (assembly GCA_009936505.3). NCBI lineage: Eukaryota > Metazoa > Echinodermata > Holothuroidea > Aspidochirotida > Holothuriidae > Holothuria > Holothuria glaberrima. The sequence continues at coordinate 9,361 of WURT03175602.1, read as the reverse complement.
TACAGTACATACACAAAAGATCAAAGTGCAGAAGAAAAGAAAACAGACCAAAAAGCCAAAAGGCTTAGTGATTCCTTACCTTTGTAAAATATGTTTTGTGAACTGTGGTTTAGAAATTGACAAGAGCCAAACAGACAATTCATTCACTCCACATGTGAACTACTTTTTGTTTTGAGAAATTCTTTTATTCCTTTGTACTGAAAACTTCTTTGAATTTTTCTTGAAACTGTGAGATCCCTGGAACAAGTGAGCCTACCATGCCAACTTGGCCTGATGGCCACTAGACCCCTATGCCAACACGGTCCTATGCCAACTCGCCCTATACCAACTCGGCCCCATGACACTACTCAGCACCATATCAACTTGCCCCATGCCAACTCACCCATGACAACTTGCCCCTATGACAACTCAGCACCATGCCAACTCACCCCTATGACAAATCAGCACCATGCCAACTCGTCCTATACCAACTTGCCCCTATGACAACTCAGCACCATGCCAACTCGCCGCTATGACAACTCAGCACCACGCCAACTCGCCCCTATGACAAATCAGCACCATGTCAACTTGCCCCCATGATGCCAACTCGCCCCCACGATGCCAACTCGCCCCCAAGATGCTAACTCGCCCCCATGATGCCAACTCGCCCCCACAATGCCAACTCGCCCCCATGATGCCAACTCACCCCCATGATGCCAACTCGCCCTTATGCCAACTTGCCCTCTACCAACTTGCCCCTATGACAACTCACCACCATGCCAACTCGCCCCCATGCCAACTTGCCCCTATAACAACTTAGCACCATGCCAACTTGCCCCCCATGCCAACCAGCCACCATGCCAACTCGCCCTATACCAACTCGCCCCTATGACAATCAGCACCATGCCAACTCGCCCCATGCCAACTCACCCCATACCAACTCGCCCTATACCAGCTCGGCCCTATGACAACTCAGCACCATGCCAACTTGCTCCTATGACAACTCAGCACCATGCCAACTTGCCCCATGCCAACTTGCCCCTATGACAAATCAGCACCATGCTAACTCGCCCTATTCCAACTCGCCCCATGCCAACTCTCCCCTATGCCAACTCGCCCTATACGAACTCGCCCCATGCCAACTCGCCCCCATTCCAACTCGCCCCCATGCCAAGATATACTGTTTACATTTACAATGTTTACGGACTTTGACCGTCTGTGACCTCAACTGACCTTTGACCTCCACCAAAATCAATACGGTTCTTTCTCTTAACAGACATCTACATACTAAATATGATGAGTGTCAGTCATTGCTGTCTCGAGATATCATGTTTACAATGTTTTCAGCTTTTGATCTCTGGTGACCTCAAATGACCCATTGAACTCTACCGAAAACAATAGAGTTCTTCTACTCAACCTGACAAATCAATATACCAAAATGAAAAGTATCAGTCATTCCTATCTTGAGATATCTTGTTTACAAGCCATTTACAAGGTTTTTTGCTTTTGACCTCTGGTGACCTCAACTGACCTTTGACCTCCACCAAAAGGTTTCTTCCTCTCAACATGACAAATTTACACCTCAAATATGAAAAGTGTCGGTCATTCCTATCTCAAGATATCCGGATTCCAAGGTTTTTGGACTTTGACCTCTGGTGACCTCAAATGACCTTTGACCTCTGCCAAAAACAATAGGGTTCTTCCCTTCAGCATGACAAATCTACATACCAAATATGAAAAGTGTCTGTCATTCATCTTGCGATATCACGATTACAAGGTTTTCGGACTTTGACCTCTGGTGACCTCAAATGACCTTTGACCTATGCCAAAAACAATAGGGTTCTTCCTCTCAACATGACAAATTTACATACCAAATATGAAAAGTGGTGGTCATTCCTATCTTGAGATATCGCGTATACAACCTAAGTGTCACAAACACATACACACATACCTATACACACGCACACACACGCGACATCACCATCGCATAGACTCCTTGCCTGCCTTTGGCAAGGAATCAAAAAGAATACAAAAGTACACTTAGAACAGGTCACACTTGGAGATTTTTCAAAGCAGTGAATGTTTGAGCTTCCCTGATATTTCAAGGGAGTGTTTTCCAAAGTGAGGGGCCAGCTACTGAGAAAGCTTTGTGACCCATATTTTTCTTCCTAGATGGAACTACAGTAGAAGATTTGTACCATGTACTTCTGGCAGACCTTGTTTAAATTGTTCCTTTAGAAGGCAGTGGTTACATCAAAGAGTTTGTGAGATGGTCCACATAAGGCATTTGTAAACATGAAGACATATTTTTGGGTGCTATTTCCTATTCATTGATAAATGGCCCTAAATACAATACAATACTAAAGACAGCAATTTGCATACTTGTTACATGTAAACTGAGACAAAGAGTAAATTAATCATGAAATAAATTGTGAGTAGCTCACTTCTTTTTGTTGCAATGGATTGGTATCTTTTCAAGATTTCTTCATGTATTCCTATGAAAAGTGAACTTCTTTAAGGCTGCTTACACCTACATAAACATCTTGGTACCACACAACTGGGAATCAGCAGGGCCCTAACTCAAGGAATTAAGGGGCCAAATAAAAATCTAGTGGGGTAAAAATATGATGAAAAAGCTGTCATAGCCTTTAAATAGTAATAGTACAATGGGAATGGGAAGTTGAGCTCAACCCCAGTGAAAAGGGCGTTTATCAGTACCTATGCTCGACAGGGCCTGCAAAGACTGCAGAGACAAGGGGGGTACAGGGGCTTTAGCCCTGACACTTATTTCTGCTGTGGGCATTTTGGGCTGCCATAAACTGGGAATTGGGATTTTTATTTTCTTTAACATATTAGGCTGCTTCAATGATTAACCCCCACTTCAACATTGGCCCTGTGGTCCCTGCTAGGGTAAGTTAGGGTGGGGAACAATGTTTTTGTCTGGTACTAACTGATGACCCTCCCCCTCTATATTTCAAACCAGGCGATTGGTGCGGGATTGCAGGAATAGCGCACACAGGTTGTCAGTTCCCGCACAAAGAAAACCTGTTGAGGGGGAATTCCCGCACAGGTTTGTTATGGACCCATTCTGAACATGACTGTATAATTGGCTCCTGTCACTCCTTACCAGAAATGGAGTGTATAGTATAGGAATGTAATGCTGGGTCCTGTTCAAGGGCTAGAACTCTCTGCCTAGCATTTGGAATAATTTCTGCTAATCAGTGCAGTAATGCACTGACCAAACCATGTGTGGATGTACTTATCCGTACTATCCGAAAATCCCATGAACTTTTGTTGTGTGCGCTGACGGTTTCTTTACACAATATATAATTACGTTGTGCTCTGAGAGCTTGTACCGTTGATGGTACTCACCGTACGGTTTGTTTGGTGCTGCTTTCAAGGTGACTTAAGACTAACATTAGGCTAGGCTGGTGCATGTATCCTATCCCTAGTATCCTACATACATTACGTTAGGATGGTGTGCGAGCTGGTGCCAGCAGTTCTAAAGAAAAAAAGTATCTTACATCAAAATTAACGAAGAAAAGTATTTTACACCAGCCTAATACATGTTTTGTGAAATGAATGCCAACTTCATAATTTTGAATCCCTGTCAATTTAATGATAGGGCTTGCCACTAATACTGCAGTCTTATACAGGTCTATAGTGGAGTGTACAAAAGTGGCATTGCCATTTGAAACGATTTAAGTGATCAGAGGCTTGAATTTTTGGGACCACAATCTCACAATTTTAGACCCATGCTAAATTAATAAATTAATAAAACTTTGTCATTGACCATAAAAAAGAGTTGTTTGAAGAGTTTGTGTATTTTTTTTAGCTAATACAGGTTTATTTGGTGAATTAACACACACTCTAGTTTAGACTGTGGGACCTCTAGTTAAGTACAGTATTCAAAATGAAGTGCACTTGATGCCTTGTCTCTGCAAATAATCAGTGCAGAAGACATGAGCTTTAAGTGCTGAAAGCCAAGGCCTGGTGGTGATGGTGTCTAGTTAAGTTATAAATCATGAAAAGACCAGCCTGTGGCCAACTTGGAAATGTAAGGTGAGGTGGGGGTGGGTGATGTAGGAAGAGGTGGGGTGGGATATGGTGACCCCACTTTGGTTTGTGCCCTGGCAGGTACATATCAATTTTTTTCTACCCTGTGACATGGCTCGAGTAAGTTATATTGAAAAATCTGATGACTTTGTGGGCCTTACGTCTCACTTGTTAAGAGATAACAGGGGCCTAATCTGCAAATTAATTCACTGGTTACATATACTGTGTGTACGAACATGTTGCTGCATTTGTGATCCTACTAAACATGTATGGTTATCTTTAGAATGAGGGATGCAGGCCTTAACAGAACTGTATGTACCATTTATTTGTCTGTACTTCATTTATCTTCTTTTTTGGAATCATATCTAATGTTAAAATGTTAAAAGGCTTGTTCATTGGCCATTTTTCAATAGACAAATGAGTAGTCTGTACCTATGATAGGCTGCAGTCATGCAGAAGCCAGGTGATTTCTGACAGTATTTTAAAGCATGAAAATTCCCCTCTTAATGATGCTGTTTGCAAAATTAGGACATAAAATGGAGTTGTTCTTTCAAGGAAGAGCACATAAAAAAGAAGTGAACACATTTTTACACATAACTAGTTGTACTTGAAGGGTTTTGTGACTTTTGTGGCCAGTAATGATGCCAGCCGAGACTGTAGCACTGTAGCAGTATACACTGTGTACACTAAAAGTGAAGGGGGGGGGGTAGAAATTGCAATGTAACAGTATCATATAGTTTTTATTTCATCAGATCCCCCTTAAAATTTTAGTCTAAGGGGGGTATTTCCCCCTTAAATTTTTGAGCTGGCCCAAACCCTGTTTCAAACTTTGTCACTCTCTGACCATGCACTGAAGCAGAGCTAGTATTGCTCGAAAGCTCTGCAAAAACAAATTTTGGCTGTTTCAAGTTTACCTAATTTCAAGCCTTCTGCTACAGGTATTTTGTACTTCTTCTGAGATCCAGCCATTCAATTCTGTTGAACTGTTGTTTTACAGTTTTTCATGGACCGACTACATGGTCAAGTGGTCCAACTTGTAGCCGGAAGGTCGGGGGTTCAAATCCTGGCCGGGTCATACCAAAGACTTAAAAAATGGAACCTACTGCCATTTATTCTATTCAATGCCGAGTTGAATAGAACGTTCAACCTTTCAACTAATGAAATTATTCATACTATCGCATGAATGGACAACATTCATTAGGCCTATTTGTTTTATATACACCTATCACTTCCTAAATCGTAGATTTTGGTTAAAAATTTGATTGTATGTACCCCCATGGCTGACGTCACCGCCGTTCTTGTTCTTGTTCTTGTTAAGAGTACTCCCATGCACCCTAGCTGGGCATTCGATGGAGGATAGTTGGTGTGCAGAGTGAATTTTTATTGAGACTGAAACCACTTATATATTGCCCTCTTGAAAGAGGTCTCATTTTCCAGGTGGGCTATGTCCTGGGGGAGCTTGTTCCAACTGGATATGGTTCTTGGGAAGTATGAATTGCCAAACGCACCAACACTACAAGTAATATTTTTGAAAGACTGTGAGTTTGACCTGGTGCGACTAGAATGGGGAACAAAAATATTCTGAGTAGGGACGGCCAATATATTATGTAAAATTTTGTGACAAGTAAACAGATCTGTAATATTACATCTACGTTCAAGAGTGGGCCAATTTAAAGATGACATTATGTCAGTAATGCTTTCAGTTCACTTGAAGCATCCAGTGACAAACCTTCCAGCCCTAGACTAGATATTTTCGAGTTTCTTTTTACCAGTGGTCGTTTGCGGAGACCAAACATGGGAAGCATACTCTAGTTGGGGAGGCACATAGATAAAATAGGCCTTTTTTTTAACAGAGGAAGGACAGCCATGTAAGTTTCGGGGTAGGAAATTTAGAGGCCTAGTTGCTTTAGCAGCAACGATATTTTATGTGAGGGGTCCAAGAAAACTTGGAGTCCAAGGTAACTGCAAGATAGCAGGATGACTTATAACAGACTTAAGATTATGTCCTGCCAATTTATAAGTAAATTTGAAGGGTTTAGTTTTCAAGGTGCTGGTAAGAATATAACATTTATTTGGATTGAATTCCATACACAAGTCATGTGACCACTTGGATAGGGAGTCAAGGTCAAACTGCAGGATATTTTGGTCGACTGGAGATTTTATCTGCCGATAAAGAAGAGCATCATCAGCAAAGAGCCTGATTTGAGAGGCAACAACATCTGGAAGATCGTTTATGAAGCATAAAAAGAACAAGGGTCCAAGGACTGTACCCTGTAGGACTCCAGAGCTGACCAGGCTTTCTTTGGAAGTTTGCCCATCAATTAAAGTACACTGGGTATGATTCTGGAGATAAGATTTCACCCATTTTAAGTAATTAGGCCTACCTCTCAATCCATAAAAACTCAGTTTGTAAAAAATATGCTTGTGAGATACCTTGGCAAAGGCTTTTGAAAAATCCAACAGAATGCCATCAACCTGGGAGTGATTTTCAAGGGAAGTAAAATCCTTACACGTAACTTGTAAGCAAAAGGGTTAGTGTATAAGCCTACTACTAATGCACGACCATGGGTTCGTACCGAAAAATCCATGGCATGTGACGACCAACGCTCCAATCAGATGTAGGCCTAGAGAAGTTAATAAGGTGTTGTTCGTATAGGGGGAAATTTCCATGAGGCTTATTTTTTGCGATTCTGTACCTTGTATACTATGGTGCCCGTCGACTGCGGGGGCCCGTCGAGTGCCCACCTAGCATAAGATTGTACACTAAAAATCTTGTATGATAGATTACTTAAGTGGGCATTCGACAGTCACCCCAATTTACACAGGCCTATTTGCGGAGTGAAGAATTTGCTGTTGCATCAACCAAATAGCCTAGCCTAGCCTATATAGGCCTAGCCTTGTACAGAGAAATGGAAGTTTTTTCACTGGTCTTAAATTCGAGATTAGTGACTTGGTCGCACAAAGCGTGAAAATTACACCCCCCCTGAAAATTTCCCATTATACAGTATATAATAATTAATATGAAGTATGATTACTCTGTTATGCTTGGACTGCCTGTGTTATACTTATAGTTAACGTTAGGCCTATACATAACCTTGCCTTTATAACGCTAGGACTGCCTGTGGCAAATTAAAGTCTCCCTTGCACTGACTGGGCCTATAAATAAAACACTCGCCCTTTCACAAACGAGAACAGGGCCTTGTATTACGTTACTTAGGATGATCTTGTCGTTATTTATGACTTACCGTTAACTAGTGGAATATCTACCAACGTCCGGGCTAGCTAGCTGGCTTTCTCACTCTCACTGTCTCAGTCTCAGACCTTGGACCTATTGTAGCTTCATGATCATACTAGCCGGCCATATCCTGTATGATGTTCATGATGTATATGTAGGGTCTGAGGGACTTTCATGTATCAGTCAGGATTCCCGCGGTTGACTTGACTCAGCATTTCCAAATTTAAAGACAAAAATTCCTGAAAAAGTATCTAAAGAATTTTTATTTGTTTAAATTTCAGGAGTTTTTCTGAACTTTGTTCAAGAATGTTTTCTGTGTATCATGAATAGTCATTTTCATTAAGAATAAACATTTCTTCTGAAGAAGTTGCTGAATTTAAAAATGATTTTCATTTTCAGAAACCTTTATGATGGCCCGGTGTACGTGTCAACCGAACCTATCTGAACATAATATTGCTGAGAAGTGATCAGCTGACGAGCAAATCTGGGTAACAGGAGGTTGATGAAACCGTTCATGAGTCACCCATGTATAAATCCAATTTAACTTAAAGTTGGTGAAAAGATGTTTTAATTTTAAGCGAGGAATGGTCTTTGTATTGCGTTACACCTCAGATGTAAACCTTCTTTGGTTTCATTACCGACTTCTCCAAAGAATAATTCCTACAAACTCCTACCTATTGTACAAAGTAAAGATTGTTGAATTCAAACTTGACATTACTTCTACGGTTGTTGTTATGTTCAGAGTATTTAGCCTTTTCTACAAAATATTTTCGACAGAGCTGATGTAAACGGGAATCTTTTAAACCCCAAGAATATTGCTTTATTCGGGGGTGACTTTGCTCGGGTCTTGAATTTAATTCTTATCCTAGCTAAAAACTTTTCTGACGGCGGCAAAGGGCAAAATATTGTCCCTTCAGTGGCCGGAGTTGTCAAACCTGTATGGGAAAAGTATTTCAGATTGTGAGAGTATATTTTATTGCAAATGGATTATGATGTTTGAGAGATATACTTGGCCGGCGGCAGTTGGCAAAGGCTCTTTGATTAAAGGGAGAAGGCAGTCGCCCCAAGTTTATTTTTAAAAATTGGCTAAATCTTACAGATCTCCTCTTATTTCTCTCACAAGTATTTTTTGCAATATGTTTCCTGGTAAACCAAGGAGTTGTTCTGCATAAATTTAAGAAATAAGTGACAAAAATATTGTCACATGATTAAATGAGCCATTCCTGAACTAGTGTACCGGGCCGGGTACACTAACTCAAATTGGGGGACTGCAATATTGCGTTTGTCAGTTGACTTTTTATTGAATCTATCCTGTTTTACCAACGATCAGGTACCTTTCGATGAAAGAGAAGTAACTTGGAAAAAATTTCTAGCCGGTGAGCACTAATTAACAAGTAATTAACCTTTCTGTAACAGCTGACAGCCTCTCCCCTTTTGAAATTTTTTTGCTGTCTCGAAGGATTTAAGTGCAAAATGGAGCTATATTTTGTTTCTTTTTATACTAGATCCCATTGTTCTCCACTAGGGGTTTTAGAGGGGCGATTCACCCTCTGAGTGAAAATGGCCTCTACTCAAAAATAGTTGCCGCCCTAAAAAATCCAGCTTCCATTTTCAGGTTCATATTGCTTCATAACACATTTACAAGTCAGTAGGAAGGTAAACTTTCTCATCCCTCCAGGGGTGGCGCCATGATTTGTCCGATTGGGGGGGGGGGGAGGCAGACTCCATACCATGCCGTTGCGAGGTATATATATATATGGCATAAAGTTTGTGTATGTTGGAGGAAAAGAGTTCCGAGCTGATTTAATGTTTTTCTCGGAATCTACACTGTAGAAAAGCGCGCGAAGCGCGCTTGATTTTTGGGGGTAAACCTACACTAAAAACAATCTGTACTTATTTAAAGATTACTGTATATAGGTCAATTGTTCGTGCAGTTGGTCCCTATCGGGCACAACTTACATTGTACTTCCCTCCTCGAGTCACTAGCCGTACCACATGACAGACACAAGAGATCATTAACTAAGTTTAGCAAAATGAGATGAAATTCCCGACATTTACATAAATCCATGAATTCTACTTATTAAGTTACTT
>WURT03175558.1:0-10377 GCA_009936505.3 Holothuria glaberrima | reverse complement strand
TGACAATATTTTCCTCCCTGAATTGTGAAATAAATGCAGAGTAACGCCATGGTTTACCTAGACTTTCCGTTCACTTTAAGTGCAATCAAAGCTATTCTGCTATTTAAGGATGATTAAATGGTTCATTCTAATGTCCAAAATACTGAAAGTACCTCATAGGTTCCAGGAGTCATCCCTGGAACGGGTGTAAGGCCCTAAAACGCCACAACAGAGTAAACCTTCCACAACCACCGACCGCCTCCTATAGATGTATACAGGTTAAATGTCTTTAAAGGGGGACTTTTCTCCCATGCTTCTCTCACCAAACATTCATTCTGTGACAAATATCTGGCATGACTGGAAAAACGTCCTTGATCTTCTACTGAATAAAGAAATCTTGGCAATACAATTGCTCAAAAGCCCTTTTTAAAGGCGTAAAAACGTACTGATATTCCTGCTATTATGAGAGGCATAAACTGATTAAAACCACCGGGGCAAATGCTTTTACAATGGAATTAGGCAGTATTCGCTTCTATTTATTTGCATAGTAGGCCCTATTATCTCTGAAAGTGCCGAGTTTTTGTTGTGTGTAGATACTACATGGGTGGTTTCTTATAAAAGTCCCCAAGGTCAAAGCCGTAAAGTATACCAGAACAACGTGATTTCTCACGTCATTTCTCGCGACAAATACAGCATTTCAACTGTTGCAGTTATTTATGTACCCTGCATGCATGTCCGAGTTTCTGCGAAACCTCCCCTCCCCGTGGGGAAAGGCTGCCCCAACCCCGTCAAGGAAGTGTTTCAAATTCGTCGAGAAACCCTCAGTTGTATAAAAAAGCACGTAACCACCGTCGGCGACAGTCGACAGGACGGTTAACTTTATTTAGCTTTCAAGGTAGGCAGATTTTTCGACAAAATACTTAAATTTTGTCGGTGCAACTAAAACCCCAAGTTTTCAAACTTTCAATAATAAAACACAATTTTTTTTTCAAATTTTACCCGATAAAAAAATCATAATTTTCAAATTTTGCTCAACAAAATCCCAATACATTTTGAGCGTTTTGCGAGCCCAGAAAATACTTTTGCCATTCTTCGGGCAGCCCGTCGACTTTGTCAGTCGTCAGAGTTTTTGTTTGCTGGCCCCTTGGTGAAGTTTCCCCCCTGGCAAATCGTGGCGCCACCTCTTTCAGCTCCTAGATCCGAGCTAACACCCCCCCCCTTGGGAAATCCTGGCTACGCGCCTTTAGGCCTATAAAATTCACAAAAAGGTCAAATGCTAATATTTTCATCATAATATTGCGTAGTGTTGAGATATTGGTGAGAATATTACAAAAATGGCTTCAACTGTAATAAATTTTCCTGCAAACGTTCTCGTATTTGTCTGATGACTCTTGTCGTTGATCAACGGTGGAACTAGGTACGAGTCACGTGGCATAAGGTATTGCTTTTGAATGCAGTGTGTGTGCTAGCCAAACTAAAGGGCTACCCAACTAGGTCTACCTCTAGCTGCCCCTAGTTTGCCCGTGATTGATGGTAGTTTACTTAAGGTATAATCAAAAGTGTGATTGAAAGGTTTTTTAACTGAAGGTTGCCACGTTTAATTCACCACAAACCTCATACATCGCGTTTTTGAGCTGTTTGGATAATCCTGTATATTGCCCGCTTGACGGACGTGTGTTATTCCTACACATATATCGTCTGCACTCGCATTTTCGTTATAGAGTATGTACGTCAAAAGAGGAGTACATATTCGACACCAGCTATGAAGGTTATCCTGTATACTGCAAGATATTGCAATAGTAGGCTGCATTCGTTTGTAGGCATGAAATCATTCGTCCAGTCTGATCCAAAAGGATTAAAGACAAACTAATCACAAGTTGAATGCTAGATTAGTCAGCGCGTAAATCAAACATTAGTGTTGTGTTTAAAGACAGACACTCATCACCCAAAGAACATGTTTGGTTATGTGCTATCAACATTCTCAGTTGGTGACTGCTCATAGCTTTGATTGACATCAAAGTGAAAAGTTAGAGAATGCACAGAAGTAGATTACATTTCACATAATACAGAGAGCGTATTCTAGTTACACATTAAGGTCTTGTATGCTCACTAGGACACGGCCGTAAGCATAAAATTAGGTTTGTGTCTGCACAAGAAAGAACTTACGACCGTTTTGAGAGGGGCAAGAAGTAACTTAGTTAGGGCCAATGGAACTGATTACAAAATTTTGCTTTAGTCGATGAGCACAACCACCGGCGTAGGAAGCTGATCAAGAATGGGGGCTGAACCTTGCTTCGGATCGCGATCCTGGGGGAGGGGACTGAGGGGACTGAGAGAACTGAGGGGAGGGGTGCCCCCCTCCTCTTTGGAAAATTTTTTGATATTCTAGAGTCCTTAGATGCAATTTGGTGTATCATTTTGGAAGAATTTTAAGGTAAATCAATTCCATTTTTTTTACTTTTCTTACTCCTTCGGAAAATTTTAACTTTTGAGGGTCCTTAGATGCAATTTGGTGCATCATTTTTTAAAATTTTTTAGGTTAATTAATGCACATTTTAGACATTTCTTAGTCCTTTGGAAAATGTTTGATATTTAGGGCTCCTAAGTTGCAATTTGGTGCATCATTTTTGAAAAAATTTAACGTAAGTTAGTGCAAAATTTCGACTTTTTTTAGTCCTTTGGGAAATTTTGTGATATTTGTGGGTCCCAAAATGCAATTTGGTGCACTATTTTGGACAAATGTTAAGGTAAATTACTACACATTTTTGACATTCTTTAGCCCTTTGGATTTTTTTTTTTTATATTTAAGGGTCCTATGTTGCAATCTGGTGCATCATTTTAGACAAATTCTAAGGCAAATTATGGAATTTTTTTACTTTTCTTAGCCCCTTTTGATTTTTTGATATTTGAGGGTCCTTAGATGCAATCTGGTGCATTATTTTGGACAAATTCTAAGGTAAATTACTGCAAAATTTTGACATTTCTTACAGAAGAGACGAATAACGGGTTTTCGTGCTTGGAAAGTGGGGGTCTAAAGTATACTTCAGCCCCCACAAATTTCGCTGGGGGCTTCCTACTCCCTTGAGCACAACGCAGAACGCACAAAGCATCCAGTGAAGGTCTACAATTAAGTCTAAGATTGCGCAGTGAGGATTATTGTGGATGTGTGTTTTCCTGCCACAGGGGATTTGCCACTGGGGCTTTCCTGCAGACCCATCAGGCTTCCTAAAGCCACTGCAATTCACGACTTTAAGGCCAGCGCTTTGCGCTCCTGTTACATTTTTTTTCCGCAGTTGCTTTATACCAACCTGAGCCCCGTCCTCTCAGTTTGGCCGACCGTCAAAATCGTTCCTCCGCCACTGATTAATTAACATTAGTCAGGGGTCGACATTCAGGTCGCTGCTCTCTAAAGCGTTGGGGAGAATGTTACGCTCTCCTCATATTTAGCCCATCTGCGCGGTTTAAAATGGGTGCACAGTGGCGTAGATCAGTACAACAATTGACAGTGTATTAGAAATGATTTTACAAAGAATTGCAGATAGCGAAAAACGAGAAACATGAAGAAATGTCCACTGAACCCAATCCCATGTGGGCCTACTTAACTTTGATTGACATGGAAAAAGGGCAAATTCAAACCATATCTTCAAATGTATGAAAGCCAATCTTTAACTGTTTGTCGGCCACTCTTATTGGATAACGACATATGCCCAGATTAGTGATATGTAGATTGTACAGCAGAGTGGCTGTGTGGAAAGGAAACAAGTTTAGATTCACAAATATACAAGAGAGCATAAAGAAAATTATCTGGAAGGAGATACCTTGGTCCTGTTTTAGGTAGGCCTAATGGCGGCATCAGAGTTCACAGGCATCCGGCTCACCGTTTGAGTGTGGCAATCATGCACCCCAACGCCACTTTCATGAATAGGCGAAAACGATGGGATAAAAAGAAAGTTCCTGAGGTCGTTGGAACATTGCTGTAAAGCTATCAACAGGTAACGGTAACTGAAATATCACTAAGGAAGACATGGCGGTTTGTTTATTTACGAGTGGAATCATTATTTGAGCTGGTTTCTGAACCTTTGTACTGTAAACAAAATTCTAGTGGTTATTCGAAATGACGGTCCACTGAGCTATGTACACACAATTTGTACCTATACACTAAAGTAGAATTTAAGTCTCTCTTCAAGTAATTTTGAAAAACCATACTCTGTATAACCTTGATATCCATTGTAATTCGGTATTGTTTCATCAGAAGCACGCCAGTTAGATTTCTAGTCTGCCTAACAAATTTATTTATAGAAGTTCAATCAGTCTTATGAAAATCTATCGCGTAATAGCTCCGGTTGTATTAATTCCACTGACAACAAATTCCCTGGACCCTTTGAATATACGCGTAGGCTTACTTTACAGTGGTAGCAACTGAATACTATACCTCGTCATGGAGATGGTTTCGATTAAAAAGGAAGTATTTAGACTTTATCTACTATATTCATCTCTCGTTCTGTTTAAAATGATGTTCCTTTCTTTCTTTACATTTTAAGTGAGGACAAAACACGGGGTAAGTATGATACGTATGATACGTGACGGTGCTTTCTGTTTTTTTTTCTCTAAAATGAGGAGCATTTGGAAGCGTTTAATTCCATTGTCTAACTTAGGCCTAATTGTCATTTCTATGATTTCGTCCAGCTAGCAGTATGTAGGCCCTCCAGTAGTTACTGACAGCTTTGAAGAATCCCAATATGTGCCGGTGTCAAAACCACGTTTTGTTTGTGTCGATTTCGGTAAATATTAACCTTTACCAGGTTAAGTAGGACCGGCGTGGCTGCCCTTAATCACTGCTTCCAGAATTCACATTCGGCCACGTCCTAATATTATTTTAAGTTAGCGTAACCGTGCCGCAAAAGTATACCAGTATGAACAAGGAGTTGTAGTCCTGCCAGTGTACAGTGCAACCTTTGCTTCAATCCAGGCTGGGTCATGGGGGGGGGGGTCACGAGAAGTTGGTCCCCTGTCGGGGAGGCTGTCGCCCTTAGCAGGGAAGTTTTCCTCAGAGCTCGTTGGGGTACCTTATTATGTACGATAAACCTGACGACTTCCAGTAGCCCCAACGGTTCACTTGTTTTTGCTATCAAGGTGGGCAAATTCTTCAACATAAAACCAAACTTTTTAAATTGTCCTAAACAAAATATACATTATTTTCACATATTTCTCCAAGAATTCCACATTTAAAGTTTTCTTTGATGAAAACATGAAATTTTCGTCACTCTTCACATGCCGGAAATTTCGAGGTTCGCCAATCGGTCGCACAAATCCTAGTGCCACCCCTGTTTTCAGTCCGTAGCCACAGGTTGGCAATTCGGTCAACGCCCTTCCAGATCTTCACTGTTTCGGGGAAAGGAGTGTGCTTTGTTACTACAGGTGAGATCGTTACCTACGTGTGTCGCGTATGAAATAATATAAAGAATCTTATAGTATGAGGATAATAAGGATACCATATGTAAATTACTGAATTGCGTCCGAATGTAAATTGCAAAATAAAATTGGAAGTGATTCGGAGGCTCTTTGAAAGCTTTCCTCCATGTTTTATTACTTTACTATATCACACCAACGGAGCGCTCAATCTCGTGGGTCAGTAGATCATCCACCTCCCAATAGAGGGTGTCACGGGTAATCGAAATGATTTTTTGTCTCTTTTGGGTCATATGGGCTGACCCATATGGGCCCCTTGTGAATCTTGGGTGCAAAATCATATGGGCCCCATATGGGTTCACCTATATGGGGCCATGTAGGTTTGCTTCCTGGGACCCTGGCTGCCCACTGATCTTAAGAACTATCGGGCTGTACACCTGTAACCTACTACCCCATGCACACTCAATCAAGCGCAAAATGATGTATAATACGCTAATTGCGATTATGGTAGTTTTGATCACGTGCATCAGGGGCCCCTATAGGTCAAACTTCCCGGTAGGAATCTCCTCCCCAGTCGGCCCCTGCTCCTTTGCCTTCTTTGCAATGCCCTGCTCCTCCATAATGATTCTAATGCACAAGAACAATTGATGTAATTTTTGAACCCTCACCATCGAATAATGCGAATATGTTTGAGACGGTATTGATAATAGGCTAAACACAACCATGCGGTGAGGCTACAGCGCGTGGAGCGTGGGAAAATTTTGATACTTTTAGAAGGATTTGCGACCATTCTGACAGTTTGAGAACGACTTGTGATGAAAGATGAGTAATACAGACTCATCAATCAGTCAGAAATGCACCCCACCTTACCTCCTGCAGAAATCTATTGCTTGAACCCCTTTGTGGTCCATTTTAAAATATCCGGAAAATTTTTAAAAATCGATTGGGGGCACGTGTCCCCATGCCCCCCCCCCGTTACAGGCACCACTGCAATGAAAATCATTGTAAATGAGGGAATAATTCGTTCATGGGGCTATGGTTATGTAACTATTTATTAGCGGTGTAATATCCAATAGTGGATTGATGAACAAAACATTAGCTCAGCAAGTGATGGATGGTGGACTCAGATGAAATTGATTACGTTTGGGTTGAAAGGGGCGAGCTCGATGATGGCAAGATTAATTATATCCTACTGTATACTGCAGTACTGCAAGCTTACTGCAGACTACGATCAGTGGGAGAAAGAACTCACGTAGCGTGATAGCTGGCGTTTTACCGACACCCGGATACATCGTTTGCGTTACGATTGGAATGTTTTACACCTTATTGAGACATTGCGTGAGAAACTGATGCTTCATCGTGAGAGCGTGAGATCGTGAATGCGTGAGAGTTGACAGCCCTGCTATCATCACACCACAAACTTACAACAATAGGATAACTCTGGCGTAGGGAGTAACAAAAACAACATTATTATCAACAGAGAGCTAACATTCCTTGACTACATACCACACTCGGGCCAGCTACCTTTTATGAATATGATTATATATAGTACCTGAATAGATGCAACTGTCCTCACCGAGGGCGATACGACACAGCAGGCCTACAGTGACAGAGCATATTCGCCCTAACAAATTTGAGAGCAAAACTAACTATTATCCTGAGTTATCCGATTCTCTCCTGAAAATGTTTTGCCCTCAGAAAGCTGGCCCACACCCCTCCCCCTTCTTTGAAATATTGCCTGTGGGTGATACGCTTTTCTTGTTTTCATGTGTTTATGCAGGCATTTATATCCGAGGAAGATTACTGCAAAGACTTTCCAAGAGACGAGATGAAAGCTATAATGAAAAACGAAGATGTGGAACGTGTTCGAAGGTGATTCATAGGCATAGATTTTTCTGAAAATTTGAAAATACTGCAATTCAATTCTAAACTCATGGTAACTGTACAATACTAAATCTCGGTGACTTATCTGCAGGAAAACACTTAAATTATCAAGGGAACACTTACTCATGTCTTGATTTTTGTATAAAGGGTGTTTAAACTTAGTCATGTCCTAATTACAAAGTTAATCTGCTGTGAAAATGTAGAGTGTGGGTATAGAAGGGGAAAAGCGAGACTTTGGTTTGAATAATTGATAACATAGAGACATTGGCAGCCTACTAAGTTACATGTGACCGGAGAGTGCCTCGCCCTCTTCTAACTCCCCGTTTGTACTTATTTTGTCAAAAGGTTATGACAGAAGTAAATGTTTTTTTTTTAAACACAGTAAGAAATAAAATTCAATATTTAAATTTATGCCACAAAAAATCAGATCAGTTTTATAGTCGAAGCCACACCCCTAAGGACGAGGCCGACCATGCAACGACAGTATGATTTACAATGTAATAGACCTAAGCCTAACCACGTCCGTTTGTGCTTATATGGGATCCTGATGGTACTATTTATAGTATCATTTACCAGAAGGGATTAAACATAGGCTTAGGAGATAACGGAGGCTGAGGATGGGAACTGTACATCACTAGTTTGACAGAATGTTTGCTGTTTTTGGACAAAATATGATTTTTTTCGTAAAACATTTGTGATATACAAATGGGCGAAAAAGTCAGTTGAAAGTAACCCCCCCCTCCCCGCATAATGTGACTCAGATTAGACTCGACTACGAGGTCGCGGCTTATCATCCTAAGCCAAAGGGCACGAGACCGGGATAGGGCATTACTGCAAGTTTATGAGGCCATAAAAATAGGTCTGCCAAAACTGATTCGGACAATGAAAGGTAGTAAAAGCGCACGTTTGTATACGCTCCCGAGGAGCAAAAAAAAAAAAACCAAGGTCAGTAAAACAGATTTCGGGGCAAATTTAGTGTTGGAACGATTATCGGTATTCACCATCGGTATTTGCCGATATTCCCCTTTTTTTATCCTATATCGGTATCGGTAAAATTTGCTTTAACATGCCACTATGACCTAACCGATATTAATCGTCCCATATGTCATGGCAAAGGGATACTATTTGAGTATTTTTGATAGCAAGTTCCAATATTTTACCTCATCAAGATAAAACTTCACTTCATTGTTGTGTCCCGTAGCCTAAGATTAGTTGCCAAATGCTTATTTCCCAAATATCGGTATCGGATCGGTGTCGGATCGGTATCGGCCGATATTGAGAACTGAAATATCGGCATCTGTAATATCGGCTACCTGCAACATCGGTACAAAACTAGATTTAATGTCTGGGGCGCACTTTCCTTGACCATATAGTCGTAAAAGGTATTTCTTCTGAGGCGCTGTAATATTTTTGCCCGAAAATAACTTTTTAACAAAAAATTGCCCGATTATTTCTAAAAATCTGCCCGAGAAAAGAGTAGTACCGAAACTCAGGAGTGGAGGTGCATTTTCCTAGTAGAGGGGGATGCATTTAGTCAGTCTGCCTAGCTTACCCACCTATGATCGATCATTTATTAGCGTGAATGTTCTTACCTGCAAAAACAAAAAAGCTACAATGGAAAAAAATTTAGTGGGGCATGGTTCAAATGGGGGTGGTGGAATCCCCAGTTGAGAATGTCGAATGGTTACTGATCCGGATCAATAACCGTCTTGCGTACAGTGTATACACACAGGCATCTGCTAACTGCTAACTCGATCAATGGTGTGATTGATTGATCGATTGATTGACTGATTGTGCTATTCTTTACGTGCTCTTCGAAGTAAAATTTATAAAAAAGATTAGGCAGTCATCGTAACTAACAAACATAAAGTTGGAGGCCTATTGATATAGAACACAATTTGTGTTGATTACATGAGGGTAGTACCACCCATCACATATACATAAACAGGTCACAAGTTGAGGGGGCCTCACAAATATAGGTCGGAAACACTTAACTAATTCAGATTTCTCTTTCTTTTTCAAATTTCTTCACAGGTGTCACCGAAACGATTTAGAAAACGTACTTCCTTTTCTGGTCTTCGGTTTGTTGTACAGCGCCACCAAGCCATCCGTATTTGCCGCTACCCTGACCTTTCGTACATTCACCATCGCTCGATTCTTACATTCCTTTGCCTACCTGCTACCTCTACCCCGACCATGGCGTGGAGTTGCATTTGCAGCCGGGGCTCTCGTTACTTTATACATGGGCGTAGAGATTCTTTTTACAGTAGCACACTTCTAAAATACTCAGTTATGGAGCAAGAGAAACATGAATGAGAAAATTTAAATACATTGCAAACGTATCAATATCACTCTTGTCTTTCTCTTTTTGTTGGTAATGTTACTCCTCCTGAACACCATGAATAGTATTTGTACAAAGTTGGCGAATCTGGAAAATTTTGAGTGACGCTATCCTCCTTTGTTCTGATGGTATAGGTGTTTGTGAAAAACCAGTGCCGAAAGACACAGACAGACAGACAGACAGACAGACAGAGAGACAGACAGACAGACAGACAGTGTAAATCTGTAAACGACGCAAGACGACACAACATACTGAACTTGTTTTCTGTATTTGCCTCTGTCAGTGCTGTAGTTAAAGTACTGAACCATGCATATATGGGTACAGGAATGGATAATCTGACAAAACAACGACAAATAGGAACGAGAAAAATAAAATTTCAAGTATTGTCCGAAACCGTCTATATGAATTGCCTTAAACTCCTCTGTATAATAAAACTTCGTTTCGGTTCATCGAAAGCCCCCAAAGCTTGCTTAAAAAATCTTCAGATCAAAAACTTGAACGTAGTGGATAAGAGTTAGGCTACTGCATATATGTGATGATACAAAGTTCAGAGTAAAACAACATGTACGTCACCGCAGATGGCTGGGTTAAGCGTAAACAGTGGAGAGTAAGTGACCGTGCAAATGCTTGTACACGCGCAAAGTGACAATAGCAAAGTTGTCGATTGAGCACCATCATGCGTTGGCATAGTCTTGGTCAAGACCCTAGTACCAGCTAGTACATACGTTCGCAACTATCGTAAGTGCGCCCTCTACATGTTCGGA
>WURT03175547.1:0-10377 GCA_009936505.3 Holothuria glaberrima | reverse complement strand
TAGCAGGCGCGTTTTAGAATGCTTTTTAGTCGTAAGTGTATTTACGATCACCATCTATACCGATAATGGCTGTGCGCAACTACGACTGTCGTAGTTTCTCTCTGGACAATATTTTTACTCCTGAAAAAAGGGGGGGGGTCCGGACCCCTTTGCACGTCGTTTTTCGGGGAAAAGGGGTTTCCGGACCCCTTGGACCCCCCTCTGTATCCGCCTCTGGTCTTTTATACTACTGTTTAGTATTGGAGGTTTAAGACACATTAAAATACCTTAGAATCTCCCTATTTAAATTTGTTTTCATAAATACCCATGTACTGTAGGATTTACTACGCTCTTAAAAATAGCATAATGCTCAAAGCCTTTCTTTATATAGCAATGAATCTCATAAAATATCACCCTTCTGCAACTCAAAGACTCAACGCTTTTTTACCTTACCGGCTGTGTTTACTTAATCATTTATATGTACAGAGAATAGAATAGAATTGATTAGAATAACACTTTATTTGACCCAAATAAGGGAACTCAAATTGCCTGCAAACAGCTCAACAAGTAAAAGGTGAAAACATTAGTAAATAAAACTAGTAAAGAGCGAATACACTAATTAAATAAATGAATAAATGATTTAAATACAAAAACATAAAAGTAAGAATTTAACATAAAATATTAATAAATATAAAAGATCAATCACACAGCGAATAAACTAAATAGATAGGCCATAAATGAATAAATGATTAAAAAAGTAAGAACATAAAAAGTAAGAATATATAAAATATTAATTAATATAAAAAGAACAAACTCACAACGAATAAACTAAATAAAATAGGCCTATAAATGTATAAATGATTAAAAATAAGATCATAAAAAGTAAGATTAAACATAAAATACAATCGACAATTTAAAAAATAATAAAAGGATTATTTTTTGCTAAAAGCTGAATTATATAAATTTTATTGCACGTGGCACAAAGGAGGAGGGATGTCGGTTAGTTAAAGCAAAAGGAACTCTCAAACGACCAGATCTAGAAATAATACAATCATTTAACACATAATGCAAAGGGTGGCTGTCGTCCTCTATAATTTCCCTCGATTTACTGGCAACTCCACTGATATACACACTTTCTACATCATGCAATGTCTCCACCGATCATCCTTCCCGTTCCTCTGATAATTTTATCCAGCCTGTTCAGATCACACTTTGTAGCATTTCCACCCCAGCAGACAAAAAAATAACGCCAAACACTAGCTACGTCAGAGTTATAAAACATGTGTAAATTTTTCGGATTAACATTAAAATAATTGAGTTTACGTAAGCAATACATTCTAAAACTAAGCTTTTTAACGGTGGCGTCAGTATGACTATGCAAATTCAAATTGTTATCAATAGTTACACCTAAATACTTATACATTTGCACACGTTCAATTTCAGAGCCTTTGATACTAAAAGGATTATAACTAGGAGTATTATAGCGAAAATCGATTGTCATTTCCTTAGTTTTTGACACATTAAGTTCTAAAAAGTTACGGTCACAGTAATCAACAAATGAACTCAACTGAGTTTCATACAAAGTAGAATTGTCCTTAGAAATTAGAACTATCATAACAGTGTCGTCTGTAAAATTAAGTAAAGGACAAGATGGTTCAGTGGATACACAATCGTGAGTATAACGAGTGAACAAGAAAGGAGCAAGAAAGGTTTCTTGAGGGCTCTGTATTTGATGTAATCATTGTCGAAGTATTACCAGATGAGGTGATCTTAACATACTGAGGTTGGTTGGTCAGATACTCAAGTATCCATTGTAAAACATTAAACGGAACTGACTGGCTGTCATAGTTTCTTAATTAGCAAATGGAGATGTATTGTATTAAATGCTGATGAAAAGTAAAAAACCATTACCCTGGCACTATTACCGTTCCTTGTTTTCTCAAGGTGTGAATAAAGTTTTACTAAAGCTACTAAAAGAGCATCATTACAGTTTCTGTTTTTCTGGTATGCAAATTGAAGCGGATCTAAAACATCATTGACATATTGAGATAAAAAACGTTTAAAAAGACGTTCACATACTTTCATTGGTATGGGTGTCAGAGCCACTGGTCGTAAGTCATTCATGGAACTGATTATTACTTTTTTGGAAACAGGTATTATGCATGAGCGCTTCCAAAGGTCGGGAATGTCACAACTGTTTAATGATTGATTAAAAATATACGTAAAAATCGGAGCAACTTGATCAGAGCATAATTTTAGGATTCTAACCGAGATATTATCAGGGCCAGCAGCTTTTGATGCTGCCAGATATTTGAACTCCATACAAACATCACTCTCAGTAACTACCATTAAAGCATTTTCATTACTAGGCTCATTTTTCAAGAGTTCACCAAGTTGGACCAACTCTTTTCTAAAATGAAATTTGTCAAACCAGTTATAAAACACATTCAAATCATGTGCGTATTCTGCACAGGTATATGGTAAACCAATATGCTTTTCACCATTATTAGAATAGCCACTCCTTAACCTCATTTCTTCCCAAACTTGTTTGATATCCTTTTTTGGCATTTTTTTCTCTAGTTTATCTTTGTACTTAGCTTTTTCTACTTTGATGACACGTTTTAACCCTTTTTGTATTTCGTTCAGTTTGTCTTTTTCGCCTTGTCCATACAACTGTTTCTTTATGTTAATCACTGATTTAACTTTCTTGATTATCCAGGGCTTGTTGTTTGGGAATACATTAACCTTTTTTGTTGGTATTGAGTTCCTCTACAGAACTGAATGTAGGAGGAAACAACATTCACCAGATCACTTAGGTCGGGATTAGCATCAATAAATACACTCCAGTCAGTGCTTTCCAGGCCTCCTTGTAATTCCCTCACAGCATCATCAGTCCATTGATTAACTAACATCAGTAACCTTTGGTTTGATCCTTTTTACCAGGGGCCTTTATGTAGGAAACATGAGGTCTAAGCTGTGATCAGACGGGCCACTAAGTGGTGGTAACAATGTTGATGTGTAAGCATCCTTCACATTTGAATAGAATAAATCTACAGTCGCTGATTCTCTGGTCGGGCAGGTCACATGCTGATAATAGTAAACACTGGTGATTTTAAGGGTAGCATGGTTAAAATCTCCGTTAATGATAATCACAGCATTTGGGGTGGATCTTTATATATCATGTATAAGAGCACACAATTCCTGAGACCTCGTTTTTGAGACAGATCTGTCAGGGGATGTAGACCGTACATAATACAACATGAGAAAACTCCCTTGGAAGATAATACGGGCGCATACTAACAGTGTATATGCTAAAAAGTCAAAAGTCGTCAGCCAAACGCTAGCTCAGGTTACTTGCCGTACACCATGAGAAAATGTTGCTTGTATAAAAAGTTGCAAACATTATGCATCTGAAAGGGAAACACTTGCTAAAACTTACCAACATGTGTGAGCCTGTGAGGTAGTTTACAGGAGGTCCACTAGATCAGGGGACAGCCAGACCAAATGTTCACCAGACTGTAGATTTGCTAGCCAGTTTTGCCCGACCCTGACATGGTAATAGCTGTTCCTAATCCTAATCGGGCAGAAAAGCAATGACCAAAAGAAGATGCTTGGCAAGAGAACCTTCAGTGTAGTGAACCTTTGCTTCAGAACAGTGTCTGCTAGTCAGAAGGCCGACGCTAGATCAAATATCTACTTCAGTCTTTTCGAATTCTAAAACAAGGGGAAAAGATCCTTGTTTGATTGATTCCCTTTTCTAAGGAAAGATATGGTTTCATGAAAGGTAAGTAACTTCCTTACAAAAAAAAACAAGAGATGCAGAGCAGCTCACATTTCAATTCAATTCAGAAAGTGTTCTGATTACACATAAAGGTCTTGTATGCACAACAGGGCATGACCTTATACAATAAATTACAGTAGGTTTGTGTCTTCACAAGAAGCAGCTTAAGGTGTTGTGTGAGTTGAAAATAAGTTTTATTCTGTCAGTGAAAAATATAAAGAAGCCTTTTTTCTTTGTCGTTGACCTCCCCCCCCCCCCCGTGGTTGCTGTATGGTAGCAATATTATGAAGTCATATGCCAAAATTGAAAATGAGACTGTCCTATAACTTGCTGATAAAAACAATTTTGAATATTGCAATGTCCTGATTAGTCCTGATCAGGCCCGTAGCCAGACAAGGTACTGATGGGGGTTTCCAGTGAGGGGCCGGGAAAAATGCAGGGGCGAGATGTGCAAAAATGCGTTAAGTTAATTACAACTGAAATTTTCTAGGAGGGCCGACTTCTCCTTATGCTCCCCTGGCTACGGGCTTGATCTTGATCCAGTAAAGTATCACGATCTGAGCTATTATGTGAAAGCCTCGTCTCTCAAATGTACCCTCGTCCTCTCTGCAAACCATTTCTCTGCTCGTCCGTGTTACGTGACTCAGGGTTTAGTATGATTATCTTCGATCACTGTGAAATGAAAGTATTGAATAACGTAAAGCTTAAAGAATGGCTCAAAGTCCTACTTTGACCAAGCAAAGTGTTTTACCTATTCAAATTCATTCAGCCTACCTTTTCCGTATAAAGAGCCTGGGAATACACTTTCCCGTAATATGGGATGCATTTTTGACAAAACGCTTTTGCTGCCAACCCTCCAAGAAAGATGGCATTTTCGTGTTAGCCACCATCAGCAATTAATGTCTGTGCAAAGGTGCCTGAAATTATGCATTTCCAAGTAGGGTACAGATTACCCTGCAGGTTGATTTGAGCTTGGGAAGACACATAAGAAATTGCATTCCATTAAGCTAACTAAATTTTGGGCATATAGGAAACAAATGGGGAGACATACCTTTAAATCTTCGTTTCTCCAATAATTGTGTTCCTCACTCTCTTACTCCCGTTTTCCCCGTTTGATCATCTAGAGTCTCCTTAGAAATTAGAAAAAGTCCGATCGGATGAGGCGTTGGTGGGCTCCTGTATCACTAAGAACTTGAATACTTCATTACAATGTCCCAATATTGTGAAAAAAGATCCCCGGATCTTCTTCTGGACCTAAAGTTGCCCTACGGCAGTACCGTTGATACAACACCTCCGGAGCTCTTTTCCCTCAAAGGGCTCCCCTGAAGCCAAAGGCCCATGACTGCTGTTCTGGCAATGTCAATTTCAAAACCACTGGATTTTAAACTAAAGAGTGTATTGAGACAACTTTATAAGCTTGAGCAAGTAAATTTTTTGTAAACTTTCATGTACTTTTGACAAAAAATTCCTTGGTATGCTTTACTCAGTTGTGACTCTGTGACCGCCTCCTCCTTGAGCTGTCACCTTGGTGTTTTTCGTAGCGATCAGCTGAACGAAAAGTTCGTCTGCTCCGCGGGCTAGGGTCCGAGTGGGGTTATTAACGGCAATAATTAGCAGCTGCCTTAAAGCATAGGACAATTTTATCAACCTTAGCTGTGTTCACAATCTCCCTCTGTTCCTTACCTATCCTTATATGAAAACAACTTGGTTACTTCCAATCATCTTCCCTGATGTATGAGCTTATTGTAGATCCAGTTGCTGAGGTCGCAGACCATTATTTTAATCATCACCAGTTTAGGTGACAATTTCATTATTCGTCGAAAAGTCATCAGTGAGAGATGTTAAGTAGACCTTTGTGACCTCTGCGTGTCCTCCTCCACCCCCTTTGGAAGCTTCGTTCTCCAAACAACGGAAATTAAAATCCCAGCTTCATCACGTGCTTCAACGTGCAGTAGGAGGAGGAGAAACCAGGAGGAACAAAGTTAAACCAGG
This sequence comes from Holothuria glaberrima, assembly GCA_009936505.3. Classification (NCBI taxonomy): domain Eukaryota; kingdom Metazoa; phylum Echinodermata; class Holothuroidea; order Aspidochirotida; family Holothuriidae; genus Holothuria; species Holothuria glaberrima. The sequence continues at coordinate 4,625 of WURT03175547.1, read as the reverse complement.
TGGCGCTCTGGCGTGTACAAATAAGAGGAGCAGAATGCGCTAGGGGAGTGCGAAGCGTTGCTCTAGGGACATGAAGTCTTCTAGCCTACCTTGGGGCTTCTGCGGCAGGGTCCAGGGACAATGCCACAGTGAGGAACAGTACACGAAGCTTTAACATGTTCACATAATTGTGGCTATTGGAATGAAGTATTCAAATAACCTCAACTGACATGGTGGTTACTTTAATTAAACATACCATATAATTTACAATTTGAACATCTTACTTTATTTCCAAAAACCAAAATGGTCACGAAGACACCAGGTCCAGGGGCAGCCGTAGGGCCCCTGGGGGCTCATAGGCAACAACCAGGAGAACAGAGGTAACGACCCCGGGAGCCTTCACGTATTTAGACTTAAAACCAGTACAATAAAGCATTTGGCTCTCTTAAAACTCATCGGATGAACACTAAACTGATCACAAAAATAACAATTTTGACCATTTTTCTAATAGCCTTACTCAAAATAATTTGTCGTTTTTAAGATGAAGGGGTTAGGTTTGTTGGTGACCACGATTTAAATGAAAGAGCTTGTTTGAAGGTGGAACGCAAAAAATCTTCTACGTGAAGTGATCACGAAACGATATTTAAAACTGGTGAACGAGAAGGGCGCCGGAGAAAATAGTGTTCATTTTATTGAAGCCTATGGTTTTTCTTTTTTTTAAATGCCATACTATCCATTACACTAAAGACTCTCCTAGTCTCTTATTTTTCATTTCGTTCTTTTATGTTTCATTTTTTGGATGGTCTGGGAAAAGGGACCCCTTAAGTTCTTTTAGTACTGTGAAAATAAGAAAACACAGGAACAAATATAGTAGTAGTATACGGTACTAAACAAAAATTTTCAACAACAATTGCCCCTTGCCTCTCCACCTTTGCGCTCCTCCACTGTAGTAGTTTCTATTGCGGGTACGCGCGAAGCGTGCCAAGAAAGGTTTTTCTGACACTTTTGTATGGTATTTGATGTAACTGGTTTTTTTACCTTGCAGAATTATAACCATAGTATTTAAATGTTCTTATAAGTTTTATCGTGTCGCATCCCTTTGTTAACTTTTTCTTTTTTGATTTTTAAGGTCTAGAAGAAGTGTGGGCAAGTGTCCTCGTGCCCCACGATCCCTCCTTTTTGTCTAGGGACGACTGGTTATATTCCATGCTCAATTAAGCTTTGGAACAATAATTCCATTCAAATTAACGAATTGAAAAAAAGATGACGAAACGCTAGATATCAGATACGGTAGTGAGAAGGCAAAGTCCCCTCATAAGAGCAGTCAGGGTGCACTATGAGGGGATCACTGGAAAAAAATCACTTGTATAAGGACCGAGTGGTTTTTGAATGCAATAAAATAAAGAACAAGAAGAGGAAGATTTATAACATATCAGAAATAAAAGAACAATGAGGCTAGTGAGGCTACTCGAGCATGCAAGTACGTTACTGTCCCTTCGTGCGATCAAGGGCCCGCAGAAGCTTTCTATGGTCCATGATGGGTCCCTGTTGTTATAACTGGTTACAACTGGGGTAGGACCCAGGAGAACAAAATTCCCTTTGGATATTGAAAGCTATTTAAAATAACGGACCCTGTGAGATACAGTAGATCTTTTAAATGCCCTCCTATGTTCGGGTGGAGGTTAAACAACAAAAGTGGCGGCAGTGGTCTCATAGCTCTTGACGATAGATGTTGGAGTAATAATTCTTGATTTTAAAAACTACCGTCAAATATGTAATTGTTCACAAAATTAGACACGCGAAGCTCGCAACAGTGTAATTACTTTTCGGAACAATTGAGTTATTTTAGCCCCGGCTAATTGACTGTTAATGTAACAATGGGTCCTTTTCCCCAGATTTATATGTTTGTGCATCCTTTTTTCATACACAGAAGTTCCCTAGAGATATCTCGAAGCACAACAAACTTTTCGGGGCTCACGTTCCTTAGGCTCCCTCTTAGAGACGCCAATAGGTAACCTTGGAAACACCTTTCTTGCTGTCATATTCTTATTTATGGTTTGATAAAATATGAAAAAGGATGTCTACTTCACTGCAGTTGACAATAAGATAGCCTACGCAACTGACTTCACTGTCCATCAATCAGTGACATAATTTTTCAATCAGGATGGTGGGTGTCTCTCTGCTTTTCAGTCATCAGTGGGTTTAATTCATAGTTTATCAGAAGAATGGACACTTAACGACACACTAAGGCTTCAGTAGTAAAGATCATGAAGCTTGATTGTTAAGGCCTATGCTTACGGATATCCTAGACTTCTGCAGATTTTTTTTCTGACTCTCAAGCATTCATTAAAAAAACTGACGGATATGTAGAAATGACTAGCGTTTGTCTTCCTCTCCTGTGTGATTGTGTGACTTAATTGTCATTGAAGTGAACGTCCAGGGAGACTTGAACGACATTTTGATTACGGAGACAGCTTTGTAGGGCATGACACTGGTTACTAATCACACTACTATGGATATTGTATTAGCTGTCTTCACCATTCTGATCGGCGTGTCTAATGCAAGATCAATAGGTAAGTAAAGAAAGGAACCGCAATACTTCTTCCCCAGCTGTCAAGAAGGACGATCAACTCGAGATTATATACACTGGTAGTATGCAATTCGTGATGTCGAGCGAATTTTCATTTTGGAGCACTTAAGGAACAGCAATTCACAGGGGGGGGGGGGCACTTCCACTCACAAATTCAGGTGACCCCTCGGAGACACCGAGCTCGAAGAGCGATTACCTGATCTGGGGTCGAGGGACTCCTGTAAGACAGTTGTAGGATGCAAAAGGTAAATCTTTTCGGGAACGGTGAACAAACACGGGTGCTCATTGTATGGAACGTACCTCCACCTTTAAAAAGTAATCCTATAACGAAATACAACTATTCTTAAAATCGAGTAAGGCACTAACTTTTTTGGAGAGGGAACGTGTCTCATATCGCGGCAACGCCTTTAGTTAAAATGTTTCATGAGTGATTACTTCGTAAACGTTTCGTAAGTTATAAATATAACGGTGGGAAAAGATCGAGATAGAAATTGCGTGAAAACAAGATTTTTGCTAGAATTTACTTACACGCAAGGTCGTATTACATAAGAAAAGTAATTAAATTATTATTCATCCCGAATAAAAGTTCAAAATCACTTTATCTTACTCCCTGGTACTCTGCAAAGTTATACATCAGGGATAAAGATATCTAAGGTGGAGGTTCAATATCCCGTTTTCCTCCCCGGTCATAACAGAGTTATAAAAGTGTTGAATTACATGTGTTTATCATTTTGAGGCATTTAAAGGTCGTGTGACATGAAAATGACATAGTTGGATATTTGATGTAAAAAGCATTAAATAGCCAGAAAATAGCCGCAATTTTCATTAAAGTCCATCAAATATTGACCATTTTACAGGGTAATTTCTATTTCACACTTGAATCATGAATAAACATAAGCTAAATATGCAAATATGTGACATCGAAAGATGGATGTACCATATATTGCTCATGTTAGCCTTTGTTTTTTCAACCTGAATTTCAAGGACACTGGTAGCATTGTTATCCCCTGACGGGTTTATTATGAAAGTTAAAATATTTTCCTTCAGAAATATTGATATCACTCACCATACTGTAGTCTCTCTGATCAGTAATTAATCTTTGTTTTAGCAACCTTCATTTCAAGGACACCTGTACTGAGCACTGGTATCCCCTGAGGGTTTTATCATGGAGACTAAAATTTTTTCTTTGGAAAATGTTGATATCGCTAATCAAACTGTAAACTATCTAATCGATAATTAAGAGATAATTCATACAGGGTTAACAAAAGGAACCTTAACACTGTGCAACACTCCACATCATTATTTTTGCATAGACAATAAATTTCTTCAGAAACCATTAAACTTTGAAGACGTATATTTTGAGAACGGTAAAAGATATTGAAATAATTCCAACGGATCTTGGATTGGAGGACTTGATTCTTTAACTGACAAGTTAAACAGCTCTTTTTGGTGGCATGTCACACGACCTTTAATGCAACAGATCCGAATAATTTGAACCCCCCTTTTGAAGCCCTACCTACGCTTTTGAAGATTAGGGTAACGTGGTAACCTTCGTTGTTATGACGGGTTGGACGAAATACGAAAATATAAATTTTTCTTAAAGTCATTATTGAAACAAAATCGTTCACAACGTCATCTCTGTATTCCAAATTGTGTATTAGGAGAGGGTGTAGTTAGCCGATTATATTTACACATACATCAGTTCCAACTCATATCGTGGACCTTGACTACTGACTTTTTTACATGACTTTGTACTACAGCACAAGAAGATTGTCCAGGACGCGACCCCAGTCTAACTTGTGAGAGGTCTTGCACACCGGAAGTAGGTTGCGGAACAGCCGGGAGACAATGTGAGTGTGCAAGAGAATGCGGATGGTCCATTATGGTTATGGATGGTTCATTAAAAGACACAGTCAAAATTGATTTTCTTCTGTTTCTTCTCTACCCCTTTGCTCTCACATACATTTTGAGAAGTATATTTGTAAGGTGTAAAATGATAGATTACGCCTTCACTTTGATCGTTGACTTACAATTTCAAACTTTAATTCTTACCAGC
>WURT03175536.1:0-10377 GCA_009936505.3 Holothuria glaberrima | reverse complement strand
ATGTAGCGCCTAAGGGCCTTGTATTCGGAGCGTAGTCTAACGGAGCGTAGTATACTAGGCACTGATTGAGGGCTAGTTTCTGCCTAACTTAATGTGATACTAGCCGGGGAATGTTAACAATTTAGGTCTCCAGGCTGTAGCCATTGAACAGTGCTGTGTGTTTTGTGTTACACTCCTCCAATACAGCCCTTGTGCAATATGTACAAATTTTCACATATAGCGGCCATAATGTCCGAGACCTCTCACGCTCTCAGATAACGATATATTTTTTTTCTCATCAAAATTTGTCCATCAATTCTCCTTTACATGTAACACCTGCAGATAATACTCTTTCTCAATGCAGAATGAGTCTTTGACTCCCTTCTCAATTAGCAACCTGCATAGTCAGGTGGTACACAGGTGAACATATACAATGTATGTATGATTTGTGATGTGCGAATAGTATCATGCCATGTGCAGGAACATTTCCTACAGAGACATTATATATGAGGTTAATATAAAATTATCCTTATAGTACAGTATGTCCTTGGTGAAAATTTTTGATTGTCTTTATCATTTCTGTTTTGTGTTGTGTAAGTTGTACTTTTTTATTTTAAAAAATGCAGAACTCAGGAAAGCTCTTGCAGGCCCCAGGTATAGAAGTCATCATGATGAAGAATATGCCGCTCAGAAATAAATTTGCAGTTAAGAAGACTCCACCACGTAGATCATTGTCTTTGAACAATTTGAACAATTTAGAAAGCTCAATACGAGAAGAAACTTATGGCCTGAATTATGATGCCCCAAAGATCAAGATAGCAGGTCAAGAATTTAAATTTGATGATGAACATGGCATGTGGACATCAGGTAATAAGTTAATATTAAATGAACTATCAAATTGATTGAACCCTTTCATCTTTGTTGGCATTACAGTGTAAGGTGAAGATCATGTATGTACATCATCTTGGCAAATGTTTGACTACTTTCTAGTCATTAAACACTAATCATGTACTAACGACTACTTTCAGGTCATTAAACAGCAAAATTATTGAAACAGTTTGAAATTTGTGGATTCTCATCATGAAAGCCTTTCTACATATTTGTGGAAATGTCAAATGTTTGGTGACTAAAATCAATCCATTACTATGTGTTGTGGCTTCTGTCTTGCTGTGTTAGATGTAGTTGTATATTTATTTTTAAGTAACCCTCTACAAAATATTAGTTTCATATTATTATTTAAATTGTTCAGCTTTATAGGTGAAGAAGCATTCACAAAAGTACCAATACCATTTCCAAGGTTACAAATGTTTTGGAATGAGGCATACTGTATTTTCAAAGTACCTAAAATGACCTCAGAAGTATCTGCCAAAATTTCCTATTGTTTGAACTCTCCCCACCGTTTCTGCACCTCTTCCTATTCCCCAAATGGGGTACCCCTTACTAGACACAGTGGGAAGGAAAGGCAATTTCATAGTAAAGTGTGTGACATAACACATTTTTCATTACTGCATTAGCCAAGAAGCCCAATTTAACATTACATAAAAGTCTCTGGAAATTGGTAAGAGTGTCCCCCAAAAACTGTGAGATGAAGAGATTTAACATAACACTGGTAGTCTCATGGTAAAACCTCTTGGCTGGAGAGCCCTTCATGGAAAATGAAAAAAAAAAAAAAAAAAAAAAAAAAAAAAATTGTGAACACATTTAACTTTTATCAGAAAGTATATTGTAGAAATCTGTGAGGTATGTTATATGTGTATATGTGAATTGATGTATTGCATTTACTGAATTGTATCAATAATTGAGATGTTACTGTAGTTAAATGAAGTGTGAGATGCTTTACCTGGCATTTTTGATTTTCATAGTCAAGCTTCCAGTGCAGCTTTGAGTAGGCCTATATATTTATGTATGTCAAGTTAAGGTTCTCCTGTACAATTTGTATTTTATTTTTGTTTTCCAGAGGCTGGAGGAATTGGTGTTGGTCAGAAAGAGTTCCTTAAGATGAAGAAACAAAACCAAGGTCTTCAAGAAGAGAATAACCTCCTAAAACTCAAGATAGAAGTCCTGTTAGATATGGTAAGTTGTACTTCTAATAGAGTACTGTACTGTAGGAGCTATGGATTTAGTTGTAAACAGCAAAGTAGTTTGGAAGAGCTCTGGGTAGAAAAACAAGAAGTAATACAGTACTTGGTTCTTGCAAATGCCTGTAGAGATATACAGTGCTTACTTGGAAATAATCCATCTCCCAGTGTCTAAAACTCAAGGCATTAAAAATTGTTTCAAAAACTAGTTTTGCTTTCACATAACAAAGGACTTACAGTAAGCATCCTTATGAAAGAAAAGAAAATATTGTATGCAGTAGGGACTTTCTACCTGCTGGTGTTTAAAAGTGTGGTTCCTTAGGTGTTTCCATGGTGACCCACTTGTTTTCTTTTTCTTTTGAAGCCTAATCTTAACCACTACTCAGAGGACTGGTAGGTTCTCGGAAGTTTGTTTGGCATTCAGACTGAGGACCTAAACAATGGATTTCAGGTCCTCTGAAAGAAATTCAATAGATTTCTCAAGTCCTCGAAAGTTTCAACAATAGCCTGTCATTAACGTTAGGGTTAAGGAAGCAAACACAAAGGAGACAACAATGAAGTCTTCGGTTTGTATGTAAAACCTACTTGTATGTGTGTGTGCACTCACAAACATGTCCTTAGCAGGTACTGAGACAGCCGGCTCGGGCTCCGCTCTCGCATGTCTTTCCTAGCTCATGCGTAGCTCGAAACTGGAATCGCTACCCAAAAATTCAGCCACTGCAATGAGAAGTCAGGCGCAACTGCATGTGCTTGCCTGGCAGCGCAGCCCGCCCTCAAGCACGTTGCTCAGCTTGCCTACTTCACGGGCAGCTTCGCTGCTATGTAATTCCCTTGCATTCCCGTTCGGGTCCTTTCCTAGTACCGCGCAAGGAATTGGATGTGGGTATGTGTGTTCACATGTGTGTGTATACATGTCTAGGGTGTTCAGCTGGTGACATGGAACAATAGACAATAATATGTCAATGGTTGTACAACAGTAGATCATCAGTTGACAACAATTACAAGGTTACAGTTAGCACAATGGAAATGCCATCGGTTGCGCACTGAGCAAAGACTAACAAGACTGTGTGCGTGTGTGTGTGGGGGTGGCTAGGTTGAAGCAACTTTTTTAGCTAGCAGGCCATACCAAGGCGGCTAATTGAGAAAATAAACAGTCAAGGGAAAACATCTTGTAAACACACAAGACACACAGAAAACAAACAATTTGGCTTATTTTGGATAACATTTTAGAGGCTTAAATTATAAAATTGCTAGGTATTCTTTTTTACCTACATCAGCTTTACCACTAATAACAAAGAATTGAAGGATTGTATAGTTATTTTCCAAACTTAAAAATTTAACCCCACAATCTATATATTGTATTAAAGAAAATGATCACATTACGTCCCAGGAACAACATAGGTAATCAGAATAGAGATTAGAAGTTTAGTGAGTAATTAAGTTCTTACTCCACGGCTTTGGCTGCTGGATCAAACTTGGCAGATATTTGTAAGTAGATAACTTTGAGTAAGTGAATCAAGTTAGTGATCTAGTGAGAGCACATACAGTATCCACAAGAGCATATTTCTTTTGGTTGACCAGTATAATTTAGAATGATGATCATCTCTAATACAAGGTACTAAATCTGAGGAATGCATCAAATCAAGGACAGTTTTATTTTTCTCATTGGTTGGAACTCTGGATTACTGTGAAGCTGGACCATCCTACATAGCCTAGGATAGCCAACAGTTGGGCAGCCCTGTACATTATTTTACATGCTGGAGTTGTGGGCTTCAAGGTTATTTTACACTGACTTGTTACAACCTTGCTGGGAATGGTGGCAGAACTGGGGGGATTGGAACCAAAGACACTTTGGCCACTCCACTTTGCCCCCCCCCCCCCCAAATGACAAGTGTCCATAATACAAATGAATATGCTGCTATCATATCAAGGGAATTAACCTTGAAAAAAGTGCCTCTTTTCAGTCATGAGTGTTGTGCCTTCTGGAAAGCAACTTCCTACTCTATTGAATAGAATATTACAGTGTCACAAACATGGAGTTCTAATGTTTTAATTACTTAATGAAATCAAAGTATTCATTTCCATCAAGACTGGAAGCATTGTTGAACATTACATGTCATGATGTGTGATCATATCAACTTGTGCTAGGATAAATCAGACAAGGATGAATAAATAAAGAAATAAGTAGGCCTACCTAAGTAGTTCTTTGTTTGATATTGGATGGGATAAAAGAATTTCCAGAGGCTCCATGTTATCTGATGTTCAATGGACAGGTGCAGGAGGGGCTACGGCAGGCTTTCGGGCTGTGAGAGGCAAATTAATACCCTGTAGTCAGGTGTCAGGAGAGGAACATCTCCTTGGCCCCCTGGGATCTACGTACATGTCAGTGATAATGCATTGCTGGGTCTCAGTTGACAGGACTCCCTGTTTGTTTTTGCTTGACAGTTGGCAGAATGCACTGCTGAAAAACATCTGCTTGAAAAGGACCTGGGAGACATATCATCATACAGAGGCAGCAGGAAGAAGTGAAGAACACTGCGTTGGAGACTTTGGGATACAGATATAAGTAGTACAGTACTATAGAGATGTGTGTATGATGATGTTACATGACTTGAAGCATTCATGGTAATCCTTAAAGATTCAGTGTGCTTGAATTTTGTAGGAATGACTGTTGTTCATGCAGGACAATGAATAAAGCTATCAAACAGTCTACCAAAGGACAACTCACATGGTTTGATGACACTTGCAGTACAGAAGAATGATAATGTACTAGCAATAGAGCTAGAGGAAGTTCTCCTTAACACATTAGATAGGGTTGGTCTGAAGCAGCACTGGAAAGAAGTGTTGGAGCAATCATCAGTATTCACCATCTGTATCAGCAGATGTTACCTCATTTCATCCTGTATCAGTAAAATTTACCTCAAATGCGGATATTAACTTACCAGATATTTATTACCCCATAGTACCTGTGTGTCATGAAAATGGTACACTATTTGAAGATTTTTGAATGCATGTTCCAGTATTTTACCTCATCAAGATGAAAGGACACTTCATCGTGATGTCCAATAGCCTATTGTTAGTTGCAGGGTGCTTATTTTCCCAAATATCGGTATTGGATTGGTATCAGCTGATATAGAGAACTGAAATAGCAGTATTGGTAATATTGACTACTTGCAATGTCGGTACAACATTACTTGGAAATATCAACAGGTGATTTATCCTGGAAGAGTATCAAAATACCTTCCAAAGTAAAATTATTTGACAGGTGCAAATTTTCAACTCGAATATCTTTACAATGCCCCAGATTAAATCCTACCCGTGGTATCACATCATGCATTGAGCAAGTGGAGTGTGCTTAAAATCAATGCTGTATTGTAGTGATGTATATTCACTATTTAAAATCCAGCCTAGATGGTGAAAGGGCATTCCAGTTTACCTTGATTTATTTCTTTCATATTTTATTGATTCCTTTACGTAGTCAGGAATCTATGCGATGGTGATGTCATGTGTGTGTGTGTGCATGTGTGTATGTATGGACCCAACATTTCAGTCAAGGTGAGGACATTTTCTATTCAAGATGAGGTCCTCAGGTGTCAGACCAATAGATTTCAGAGGTCCTCAGGTGTCGAACAATAGTCTATTGTTTAAGGTTAGGGTTAAGAAAGCAAACACAAAGGAAAGAACAATGAGGTCCTCTCCTTGATAGGAAAAAAACCCTGTGTGTATGTGTGTATGTATGCGTGTATGTATGTATGACGCTTGGCTTGTAAGCACTCTACCTCAAGAACCGTAAACTCAATGGATCTCATATTTTACATGTAGATACCCGTATTGAGTGGGGACAGCTCTCTATTCCGTTGTCTCTATGTTCTGAAAAGTCCGCACTGAGGTTAGTGTTAGAGAAAAGGTTAGGTTAGAACAAGCCCCCATCCTACCACTGTCCTACATGAACACATTCTGAATATAGAGATGTCGGAACAACAAGACGTCGGAACATAGAGGTGTAACCTTATTGAGTAGATGGTCCCTATTGTTTTTGCTGAAGGTCAAGTCATTTGGGGTCACCAGAGGTCAAATGGTAAACACCTTGGAAAATGCTTGTAAACACTCTATCTCAAGTTGTGTATCTTCAAGGAATCTCATACTTGGCATGTGCATGGCCCATGTTCGGAAGAGGATCCCTATTGTTTTTGGTGTAGGTCAAAGGTCAATTGGGGTCACCAGAGGTCAAAAGGTAAAAATCTCGTAAACACTATCAAGTAGGATTGCTATGAGGGATCTCATACGTAGCATGTGGATTGCCCATATTGAGTAGATGATCCCTATTATTTTTGGTGGAGGTCAAAGGTCAATTGGGGTCAGCAGAGGTCAAAATCTTGTAAACACTGTATCTCAAGAAGCATAATTGTGAGGGATCTCATACTTAGCATGTGGATCGCCAATATTGAGTAGATGATCCCTATTGTTTTTTGTGTAGGTCAAAGGTCATTTGAGGCCACCAGAGATGGTCAAAATCTTGTAGACACTATATCTCAAGAAGGATTACTGTGAGGGATCTCATACTTAGCATATGGATTGCCCATATAGAGTAAATGATCCTTCTTATTATTGTGGAGGTCAAAGGTCATTTGGGGTCACCAGAGGTCAAAACCGTATTAACATGATATCTCAAGTAGGATTGCTGTGAGGTATCTCATGCTTGTCATATGGATGGTTCATTTTTGTTACAATATATACATATGACATGTCTAGTCAAGGAATTACTAAGCCTGTTGGCTTTCTGGTTCATTTTCATATTTATTCAAGTCTAAAATAATTAACGTATTTACCAATTTCTATGTTTGTTGGTCTTTATTTTGAAGTCTAAGATACACCTTGTTTTTGTCATTGGAAGTAAAAGTTTCAATATAAATCAATGAGACCACAATGTAACACTCTACAGTTTTTCGTAATTAATTGCCATCTTTGAGTCTGAAGCTTTTTTTATCTTGCTTGTTTTCAGTGATAAAAGTTTTCCACACTCGTCTTGTTTACCACAGTCTTGAACAGGGGACACAACTAACAGGTGGTTATGCAACAAAGTAATGATGCGACTTCTCAGGTTTCAGTCTTTTTTTTTTTTCACAACTACTGTAGCCCACACACTCACTCAATAAAACAATAGCATGAGTAATGAGAGGACATGAATAAGTCCATGATAATGAAGTTTGCTCCAAAATTGTGGTGAATGCTGTTAAGGAAGCCTTGAAGAGGGGATGTGTATACACACAGTTCATTCTGCAGGGTAGTGGGTAACAGGCTTTTCCATGTTGTGCACAACCATAACAATACAAATGCAAAGCTGATGAAAGATACATTGTTAGTGACCTAAAAAAGGTGTTAGAAGTCGGTGAAAGGGGCCTGTGGATATTTCCATTCCAGCATCCTAGGTTGTTTGCTACTTTGGGGCAAGTATACATTAAATTTTGGGCATGCCTGGTAATCTTTCCAACTGAAGGAGTCCTGTTACTTACATTTGAAAATCACCAAAGATTACTCTCTGTTTTGGAATTTGTGGTGTTATGACAAGTAACTTTACTTTTTCCTGAGGTATACACATATTAAGGTTTGATATATGATTATGTTAAAGATCAAGTTTTCATGGATTGGTTCTGTGAGTTTTGGTTGTATGACAAAAAATCTGTATTTTTGCAGTTAAACATGTTAACAGTATTTTAAACTTGTGTGACTACAACAGGTTCCTGCAGGAAAAATATCTGTAGAGTGCAGTTTTATATGCCATGGTTTGGCAACTTCCAATTTTTCAGTATAGTTCATCACAGAATGTTTGAAACAAGCAAGGGCAGTGTGGGTGTTTTGAGAAGCAGCAATGGCAAAAAGTAGTGTATTCCAGGGGGTGACCAACCCAGGTAAAAACTTTTCTAAGCAAATGGCCTATGCAAGTATTTAAGTTCTGATATTACATATCCCTAATGGAATGGAACTGGCCAGTACAAGAGTTGACTTACACGCACATACACGCATGCAAACAAAAGTGAGAAATTGTACAACCTTTTTGTCACTATGCACAAGGTTTGCCACTGTGCATGAGGTTTACAAGATATGAGTAATAAAGGTACAAGCTCGGGGGAACTGAATGACTACTGTGATGTGATAGCATGGGTTTAAATTATTGTTGATCAGTTTGACAAATTCCCAGTTTAGTGAATGACTTTTTCCAACCAAATTTGTATAATTGTGATTATTAGTGAAAAGGGGGAAATGTTTCACAAGGTCACTAAGTATGGTAGTTAGTGTGGAAACTAGACCAGGTTTAAGCTCTGTAATCAGCAGCTCTGATAGTACATGATGTAGGATTTAGTCTTTCCAGTCTTCTTCCATGAAAACACTCTGGAATCTACACAGGCAACACAGAAACATCCAATAGGTTGATAAAGATCTTGCAATTACACATAACTATATTCTTGTAATTAATGGCTTTTCACTTCTTGTGAAATCGAGTTTCTATCAACAAAGAGCAACAATGACTGTAACAGGGCATATAGATGGACTTTGTAGTAATTATGCTCTAAGTGAGCTAACTCATATGAGGCTCAATTTTTGTTGGTTGTTACCATTCAAAAGGAAGCCTAATGACACCCTTGTACAGTAGATCCATACTCCCATTGGTACTAATACAGAAACTCAGAAATAATCAGTCAATTCCAATAACACATTTCTATTCTCATACATCATCATTCAGCCATATCCAATCTGCTTGTTGCATACATTAATGTACAGACGTCTGCTAATACATCTTCCACAGCTGCCAGACGTATCAACAAAGGTATGGTGACTTTATGGGAAGGCAGCTACAAAAAACCTACAAATTTCTTCTCAAGAGGACTGCAACCATCAGCAATGAATGAAGTATAATCATTTTAGTAAATACATAAAAAGAAAATCCTGGGAAAACACATTTGATGTTTTAATTCATGCAGTAATCTTTCGAGTGAACAGTCAGGGAAACTATCCAATTGTCTTAGACAATTTTAATTTTCGAATATGTCTCTTTTCAGAAGACAGACTTGTCAAGTTGTGTTCTGTGCGCATCACATTGTACAGTAAATTTAATTTATATGAAAGCTGTGCACATATTTCAACAGTACTTAATTTGAAGGCCAAACAAGTTAAAATTTGATAAAAACAAAATGATTTAATTTGTCTACATTACGTCCCATTTTGTCACCTGGTGAAAGTCTGAGGGACTGCATTTCACAACAAAAACAGTCAGTCTTTAACAATGAATTTTGAATCTCAAACAGAAGATTGCTAAAAAGCTTATCGGATAGGTATTGAAAAAAATTTTTCTCTATCATCTTGAAGGGAACCCGAACAAATACAGTACCCATCAGAAAATGTCTTGAATGTCCTTGTAGTACAACGAAGTACTGAAAAATGCTACTGTACTTCTGTAAGTCACTTCATCCATTCTGACTTAAAAGTCTCTCTTCTCAGTGTTGACATACAAGCACTAGAAATGTTCTTGATATTTATAAAGCAGTATATGACCTATGAAGACTCAGAAAACCTCTGAATGAAAATGGTCATATCATATCTGATGTAATCATGTACAGCACAGATCAACTATTGAAGCATCTTTGGTGAACAGCTGATTTGCATTGATGACAAATTGATGTATTCTAGATTCTCTTAAACTGTACTGACACCAAACTCTACTTGATAAATTAACCAATAATTTGAAAATCTTCTGTCACTTGTGACTGTAAGTTACTAATCCATGACTGTACATTGCATGTGAGGATTCCAAGGCTTTAAGAGTGTGGTGCATTTGGTGTACTGCACATGGATTAAACACTTGCTGATTTTTTTTGAAAAGTGCTGCTTTTCATATATAATATTGCAGGTCTGTAGGCTCACTGACTTCTTGCTTTGCTTCGCCTGGAACAGTGGTTATTCCATCTTCTCACATGTACGGTGATCTCCACCACAGTTGCTACACATTGCAATCACTACTACCTTCCAGGGGGTGGTTGAGCCACGGCTGTTCCTGGCATGGGAGGGGTCATACCACCAGGAATAGCACCTCCACCAGCTCCTGCAGCATTGGGTCCCAACAAAATCTGAAGGGAAATGAAGACGGGCATCATGCAGTTGATTATGATTATGTGAAAACGTATGACTAAGCATGGATTTTGAAAAAAAAAGAAAGAAACTTGTAGCATTACAGCTACTGTATGTCTCATTTTTACGAGCGAATGCGAAGTATAGCAGTCGTTTTATGGACTTGTCACAGTGTTTTCATTCAGCGTCTTGTTGT
>WURT03175535.1:0-27879 GCA_009936505.3 Holothuria glaberrima | reverse complement strand
TTTTAACTGGCTTCATAGCTTCAACCAAAGTAAAGAAATTAATGTTTTAAAATCCGGGCCCGAAAGCTGTCCATTGAGAAAAACGGATTTCACACTGATTCAATGATGACGTCATGTTAGGACAACCTTTCAGGATGATTTGATTAGCCGTACATGCGCTCCCCTAATTCACATGTACACAAACAGTACATGTTAGCGAACAGATGGTTGCTCGTATAAAATATACGAATACAAAGATGTGAATACAATTATATGAATATAAAAAGGCTACATGAATATAAGAGTAGGAATGGGGCATATGGAGGGGTAACTATGGGGGAGGCAAAGTTATTTTTAACTTTTGGCAAAATCTGAGCAAATTTCTAACCTATTTCTAACCTATAGAGACACACAAAGCATGTAGAAGGAATACTTTAAACGGTGACAATGGCAGTGGCGGAGTCAGTGTGGGGGAAGGGGGTAATTTTTCCCGTCGGAACCTCTTCCCCCCAAATACCCCCACTCAGCTCCTGAAGTATAGTGGCATGACGGGAGGAATAGACTTACTATTAGGAACCTTTGCATGTATTATGAACCAAAATATACCTATCATGAGACTTAATTTTTACCCAGAGATATGCTTAAACCTCTGTGCTTCCAGGGGCTTCATACCCTGGGCCCTCATTGGGGCTTTGCTCCTGGACCACACCGAACGCGGGCCCTTGGACCCCACCTGCTAAAGTTAGTTAACTAACTAACTAACTAACCCACCCGCTAAAGCTCGCACTCGTTTTCGTTCTAGCTGCTAAAATCTTTTTTGCCCCCAACAGTTTCTTTTGCCCTCAGTCTTCCTCCCCCACTCTCAAAATTCTGGTGCTGCAACTGGACAATGGGCAATATTGTAAAATAGTGCCCTGAGGTCACATATCTAGTGAGGGATAGAGGTGAAAGGATGGTATATTCCAAGAGTCCTGTAATTATTCAAAATTTCCCCAAAGGAGGGGTACCCCTTCCCTTATACTACATACTATCATTTACACTCAGCCCAGCAAAATTACTAAATGATGGAAATTTCTAAATAATTCGACCGTCAGTTTCACCCTTTGCCACAAAGATTATCACCATTTTGCATTTAAGGGGATTTACCTCAGCAAAAAATGTCAAAGGTCCCCTTACCCCCTCCCCTTGAAAGCTATACCTTTCACTACACTTCCCAAAACAAGTGACTTTCCTTTAAATAAGAATTTCTTATTATGTGAGTGTAAAGTTTTACCAAAGTTATCACCACTATGTATCAGATCCATTGTAAAATGAAAAATTATCTTAGGGTGGGGAGAGAACACCACCGTACCTCAGTCCCCACATAGACTTTTACCTAGGACAAACGCCCTGCTTGAGGTACAAAAATGAATGATCTGCTCGTGGTGCTACCTACAGTATCCTAAATGCATCATTGGATTGTGCCTCTGTGAAGATCAATACATGTCGGCACAATGTATGTTGTTATAAATGAACCTTGCAACAATATTAGTTCAGTCAAAAAATAACACACATACGTGTTTACTAGGCGCCGGGTTTCAGCAACCTTCCTACACAAGGTTCTGTGTGGGAGGGGGCAGCAACATGAACTCAACTGACAGCAGGCTCGATCTGGTAGCATGTAGACTGACCTAGTGCTGTATATTCAGTTGCTCTGTGACGATTTTGTACAAAATATTGTCCTTTCAGCAATAACACTGACTTAAGTAAGCGTACATGGTTTCCTAATATGACCTCACAAGACGTCACATGCTTTTCAAAATTTTTGAAGAAGTGAAAATTTCAAGCGTTATAAAGGGTGTTTAAATTTGCAGTTTTGGGAGTGAAGGAACAGGTATTTAATCACAAAAATGGTTGATATGTGTTTTAAAGAACATATTTTATTATATCTGCACAGTAAGGGCGTTGAATTTTTCGGTGACATAGCCACTTTAATACTTCAACAGTCGAGTTGTGCACTGATAGTGTTCTTTTGAATCTGAATTGTGGCATTGCAAAGCACGTGAAGTGTGTGAAAATTTTTGATAAAAAGAAAAAAAGAAAAACTGCAGGGGTTGTAGACCGTATCGGGGATAACATACATTGTATTGAAACCACCTAGACTACCTGATGAAATAGCCAAACTTTGCTCTGTGAGTCACTCAGCAATCGACCGTACAGTATGACACACACAAGAGAACAGCAACAACAGTAGGCTTTGTGATCTTGAGATGAAATTTATGATCATCTCTTTATAAACTGTGTACTCTACTTACATGGTACAGTACTTGTAAGGTGGACAGGAATTTTGTAATTTCTTGCTATGTGAAATGGAACTTACAGTACAGTGTATTGGAGAAACTGGAGTAATTCCACAACACAAGTAGTGCCCCCAAAATTTAGGGTTTTTATTAGAGAAATTGTTCTCTCCAGAACAAAAAACAGTTAAACTGTATTTCATTATCAAGTTTCAAGAGCAGTCCAGTCGAGTGAAATTCTTTTTTGGCCCAGATCGCCAGTGGGTGGGCAACAAGCTTTCATTAGGGGGCTAATGTCCCCCCAAGCTCCCCGGTGGCTACACCACTGTTAAATGTTGTCTTGATTGAGCACTAAACTTGTGAGGCCATTTAGTTTAATCACAGACTGTGTTGTGACATTACTTCTTTTGTTGTTGGAGTGTTTTTCACAGTCAGGGTAGATCATTGTCTTTTAATGAACACAGGTTGTATAGATAAATAGATCGCATAAAATCTTTTAATGGCAATATATGTTTGGTACTGTATATTAGCAATCACTTTTGAAGCCATGCAGTGCTACAAGTAGCTTTATAAGCATTCCCTATGGAGGTATGACCTCATATACCTCTATGCAAAATGATGCTTTAAATCAGCTGCACTTTTTGTTATCTTGGCTTGCATAAAGTTTAACTTGAAACTTAAAATAAATTTGGACTAAAATTTGAAGTTCTATTCTCTTTTCATAGCATAATATTTATATTTTGTCAGATATGAAGAGTTAACATTTTGGCAACAGTGATAAGCCCCACTAGACTCTTATAAAGATCTATGGTTCCCCTTTTAGAGCCCTGTATATCCTACGTCATTAGATCGCTATCTCTTTTAAACTTAAAAGTGAAACATTTTAAACTACAGGAGATTATGGAACAAGGGAGACAGTTTAAATAAGATTGGATACCTTGTAATGCTATTACCATCTTGTTAAGGATTTGTCTGTAAATTTCTGATTCTATCTGTTTTGGGAATGCCTTCAGTAGATATAATTGATAAGTTATCTCCTCATCAGATTTACTGTAGCTAGAGCATACGGTACATCTTTAATTTTGTTGTTCTTTTTCCTTTCTTCTTTTTGTATTTTTGGTATTCATTTTTCCATAATGCATGACTGCCTGATAAGAAAGTTGTCACATGGTAGCAAAATGATACCTGTATTACACAAAACAAAACAATGAATTTAAAAAACAAATACAGTGCTATACATTAAAATTCATTTCATTATCCCAGTGTTTGAGATATGTAAAAAACTGAAAGGGAGTAAAGATTAGGTACTGTAGCTTCAGTTGGCGGAATTTGTCACGGTGTGAAGGCCAAGTATGGACCTGTGATATAGATACGATGGCATAAACATGCTTAATTATGATGGCATCAGCCTGTGAGATTTTGTTATGGACCTGTGACAAAGTGGTAGTACGGGCATGTGACAAAACAGTTACATACCCAGAGTTCTTTACTACGTAACACTTAAAAATTGATGCTACTACACTGGTCATTGTTTTGCGAAGGTCAGTTGCCAATCATACATTGATTTTAAGAGAATTTTTATGGCTTTTCATCAGACAAACTGTCTGCCTTTTTTGGTCATTTTAAAGTTGCAGTAAGTACTACAGTATCTCTAATTTTCTTTCCTCCTGTGATCGGATTGTGGGAACAATGTTGCCTGAAATAACTTTTGGGTGTCAGTCACAAGCTTTTGTTGTCACTGGCAACTGGATGGCCTTAAAATCTAACAATGTCAACGACTTGGAAACTTTGATACCTTTTGTAACCTTAAATGGTCCAAATGAATGAATACGAGTAAATACATTATTTGTGGACATGGGCGTCCAGAGGGGGGCAAGGGGGGCCCCCCCTGAAAATTAAAAACTTGAAAAAAATACATGAAAAAAAAATTACATCAGCATTGTTTTTATGATATTGCTAGAAAATTTCCAGAACATGAGATTTCAAAATTGAAAATGATTAGATGCAACTCACAAGGCCTGGAAAGTGCCATTGTCAGTGATATGGGAGGCAGTTTGGCCAAAATTTTCCTGGCACTTTTTGCCGAACTATGGTGGCAGTAGGCTTAGATAGTTACTGTAGATAGTTTCACCCCCCTGGCAAATTCCTGGCTACACCCCTGTAAAAGGCGCTACCATTTAGCAATTGAGCTCTTTTCGGGGAATAAAAGTTCGACCTGATTTGATCAATTAAAGATTTTGCCCCTCCCTGAATTTTTCTCTTCGGACGCCCATGTTTGTGGAAATGACTTGGAATTTCAGTCACCAAGTTAATAATTACAGGGGCATTCATCATACAACTGATCCAATGCTCCAGCTGCAGAGCTTGCGTGCCGAAGGTGCTTCAAAATGTAATTGGTGGACTGTGCTATTCAAATTAAAAAATCCATTCATATACAGTATATCCCTACAATTATAGTGTTCTTCTGGCATCTATGCAACACAGTATAATTGTTAAAATTGGGTTCTGCCATTTGTAGGCCTGCTATAATGCATGCATACAGTAGTGTGTTAGTAAAGTCTCCCCAAATTGGCCCCAGACAACATGGGTCACTTGTGTGCAGGCTTGATGGTTTCTTTATACAATTTATGTAGATATCCATTATAATTAAGGGGAAATCAGCAAAAGTTAACTTCCAGGTCCTATGATGCACTGTAAAATAAGAAAGCAACTTGACATTCCTCATCTCACTCAGACGCCCTCCATCGTGACCACTAACTTCAGAAGTGACACAATGATAAAACCATGCATGACCAACTGTAATCAGTAAAGTCTGGCATTTTTGTCACCAAATAATTGTATTGCCAGCTATGAACTATATACTTTAAAAAAGTTGAAAAATATCTTATTCTGTATTACATTAGAAAGTGCTCCACACAGTAAAGGTATCTAATTGGTCATAAATGCTTAGTGTAATGCAAATAACATTTAGGAGTTTAAACAGGGTTTCTTCAGTTCCACCATTGGCTTTGTCAAATCCTCTGGTCCTGGGCGAGCAAAAATCATTCTGGCAAGTACAGTGCTAAAAACATTGAAGCCCCAAGGGGCAAGTGGCCATTGCCTTAAAAATCAACTTTAAACAACAAATATTTTAGAAATAACCACCATTAGGTACTATCCTCTTTTTGGACTGTTCAACAATTAACATACTGAACAGTATACTAGCCATTATATTCTTTCATAATTTCCACGTATAGGTTGGGTTCAGGTTGGACAAGTTGCTATATGCGGCAAGTGGGTTTTACAGAAAAGAACTCGAGCAAGCACTTAAAATGTAATTTTGTCAAAGCTTGTTTCTCCAATGCCATCCCCTCCCCCCTCTTTGAAAGTGAACATTGTCCTAATTATTAAAAATTGGTTGATCCTCAGATGACTTCTTAAGTACAGATATAACCAGCATTGTTCGCAATTATAGTTTTAATTTATTCTACCCTTAAATTAGATTAATGATTGTTATCTACAGGTTTGTTACAATTTTTTAATCTTTGAGTTTGATTTGAACTGATATCTCCACTGTCTTGCAAGGGCAGCCTTTGGAGACTACTGCAAGTCATGTGTCCCTGGCAGACATGCAGGCAAGCATATCCTTGACTAATGTGTGACTTACTATGAGTTAGATTACAGGCAAGATGTCACCAACCATTATAAATGTGTTACTGATTGTAACCAACAGTTACATACAGACTGAAACATATCATTGCTGAAATCTACATTTCACAATAAACCACCATAAAGCTTCTTTGGGTACTCACTATGTTGTACTCGATCTACTGAAAGCATTCAGTGGATAATTGCACATTCACTTATGGTTCTCAAGATCTTTAATAGCAGATTAAGTTAGGAAATTTTCAACCCAAAGGGAATTTAAAGCAAGTTCACAAGTTATAAGCTCACATTTATCAACCAGGTTTTTGCTTAACTTTCAACCAGAGTTGCTGACTTGAGTCACTGACTTGGACTTGAATCAGCAACTGGAGTCACTCTTTTTCATGCCTTGCGACTTGACTTGAAGAAAAATGACTTGGGGACATTGAATGACAATGCTTTTTGCTGATTGTGGCATGAATTTTGTAACATAAAGTTATCTAACATAAGAAACCCAAGCTTTCCTCTCGTGCCTGTTAGATTGCAGTGTACCACAGGTAGAACGTCCTTGGCCATTTGGGTAAGATCATGTGTAGTATCTATGCTTTTCAGTCAAATAAGAATAGAGCCACGTGACAGATCCATGATGTATAAGTCTAAATGTCAAGAGGTTGATGACATGAGGTCTTGTGTCCTTTTGGGGAAGTAAGCTCCTTTGGGGAGCAGAACTTGGGAAGTAACATTTGGTTTGGCCCTCCACTCTTTGTCACAGAGTCAATGGGATTTACAAAAAAGTAAAATGGCTATATATAGCTTAAAGACAGGGTCACAAGGGTGGAGATGAGGTAAAACTGTGTGTAGCAATGATTTTATTAGTAACCGTTTGAATGTATACAGTATAATACCTACAGTATAACTACATGCACATATCACATATAGTTAGTGTACATCTGTCAGTGGTCAGGGAATTATAATTACAAACCTATGGGGGAGGGGAGTTACAGTAGGCCTATATGGTGGCAAAACCTAAACTCTTAAAGGCGGTTGAAGAGGTGGTGTCTTGAAAGGGTGTGATGGTGCTACTTAGGACAAAACCCCCATTGCTATATGCTGTTAAACCAACTGCACCTACAGTATACATGTGTTTGGATGAAGAAGTGGGTCATATCCTTATATTCATATGACATGTATATGGCACTCACATCAATTCAAGTTTGTTCTGTTACCTACAGTAAAAGTACAATTTTCGTAGGAGTTTTGAAACTTTTATGCACGATTTTTTAAACCATTGGAAATCCCTGACCCCGTCTTCTATGGTGTTGTGCAGGTACCGTAATGAGTACTACAGTACTAGGTAAAATCAATGTACAAGGCTACAAGCTGTCTGTGTTAGTGTTGGAACGATTATCAGCACTCACCATCAGTATTGATCAGCCAGTATTCCCCATTTTCATTCTGTATCGGTATCAGTAAACTTAAATCGTTGAATACCTGACCAATATGTCATGAAATGGTACACTTTGTGAGTATTTTTGGATGCAAGTTCCGTGCTCGTCAAGATGAAACAACACCTCATGATGGTGTCCCGTAGCCTATACTGTAGTAAGTTGCAGAATGCTTATTATTTTCCAAACAGAGGTATCGGATCAGTATCAGCTGATTGTAGAAACTAAAATACCTGTATCGGTAACATTGTCTATTTGTCATATCAGTACAACACTAGTCTGTATGTATGCAGCTGTCTCTGTGTAAACTGATATTTCTAAACATCAGTGTTACAGTAGTGCCTTGCTGAGCTCTTACAGTAGCCCTGGTTCACTCACAGTGTTTTGAGAAATTAATGTACAACATGCCTGTATTTAAAGTTTACTTTCACTCAATCCATTTTAAAGGTACATAACATGCTATTTTTGTGCTAAAAATACATAACAGTGCAGGAGAACAAAAACTTCACACTTATATTATCCTACTATCACAGAAAAATTAAACTGAATAATGCAGAAAATTATGGATGAAGACACATCAGAAAGGTGTAGAACTTTTTGAGTCTGGTCAATTTCCTAAGGAACAAAATATGATAAAAAAGAAAAAAAAACTGTGACAGAGGGAAGAGTAGATATAAATAAATATAAAAGTACAGCCTTTACACCGCATTGTCGTTTCAGAGAAAATCTTTAGGCTTGAAATGTGTGAATACTGTGGGAAGTTTTAATATATCTTGAGTCAGAAAAATCCGAAATAATTGACATGAAGTATTTTTTTCTTGTTCACCAGAAACAGTTGAAAATAAACAAAATAACAACAGAGATGCAGATATCAGACCTGAATCACCTTCAGATCAACATTCTTCATCAGCTGATCCAGAAGAACTCCCTTTAGAGCCCCATCCTCTTGGGTTTCTCCATACACTTCAAGAAGCAAACATTGGTGAGACATTTGGTCCAGTGGCTGCAACAGTTTGGGAGGACTCTAGAGTACCTCTCAGTGCAGGGAAGGTAAGGTATGATTGAAAATGCAGGCCTATCACATCACCATCTCAGGCTGCATGGTATTCCGAATGTAGGAAGCATATACTGTACATGTGAGATTAGTACAAGGCGGTGTGCATGCTTATTTAAAAGGCAACAAGTCTCACCCCAGATGGTAAAAATTCTCTGTTCTCAGTTTACTTCTACTGTGGCTTCTCCTTCAATTGAAACAAAACCACTGTCTCTGAAGTACATGTTCAGATTGTCAAAGTTACAGCCGCCTGCACTGCAGTTTAATCTGCTCAAGGCCATGTCAACACAATGCTGTGGGTGGGTTTTATTGGGAACACAATTACTGACAGCAAAAGTCATCACTGACCAATCAGAACACTTGAGGCTACTGTTTGAATAAATGTCAAACAAAATGCAGTCACCAATTATATTTGGATATAAGATCATATTCCTTAATGTTTGGGGTGATGCAATCACCCCTTTAAATGTGGGGGTGTTAGGTAGAAAAGCATTTCAAAACACAGGAGAGTATCTTACAGGCTATATTCCCACGCCATGCACATTTCACTATGGTACATGCAATGACAAACACGGCACTGGGTTGATCACCAAGGCATCAGGGCCGTGGATTGATCACCAAGTATGTGTGTAGACTGCATATTCAGATGGACCTTTACCATTATTGCTGAAAGGAAGGCCACCCACCTCCAAACCTTAACAGGCCTAATTCTTTTAGGAAAGTAAATGTTCTTTCAAATATGCTAACTTCTAGCCCCTCCTCCAACCTAGTAGAAAATAACTTTGTTAACCTTCTCTTCCCAAACAAAGACCTATGCATAAATGTAGTATAATTGCCCAAGGCCATATTCTGCTGAGTCACCAGTAACTGTGTATATTGGTAGTTACACTATTGTAAATCTCGTATATCACACATTTCACTGATGTGCACCATGACTGTACAGACTCCCCCTCCCCCCTCCCAACCCATACAATTCCCACCCAGACTAGTTCTCCTAGCTCAGACAACTACCTTTGGGACAATTCTTACTGGACATATTCCCGTTACACTTTGTCATAATTTATATAGTACTGGCATCACTCTGATTGGTCGATGATGCTTTGGGTGGTGTACTCAATGCTCAGCAGACAGTAGTCACACACCTAGTGTGTGGATAATGCCTTGAGCAATTTATACTCAATTCAGGTCATTCTAAAAATGTGATCTTCAAACCTCATGTTTCTATTGTGTAAGTGTGGTATATCAGTGACCAACCACATGGCTTTAATATCCCAAACCACTCTCCTCTGGTAATTAGATGATATATTCTGTTGATAGAGCATAAAGGAAAATTAGCACCAGCTCAGCTAAGCATTCTCTTCTCCTTTGTTCCATAAAATTGTTTTTACTGCAAGTTCTTTGGTTACACCTGTACTGTACTTAGGCCTTCTTAGTTCGTGTCCCGTTGCTAAATGGGGCAGGGATTGTACAGTAGGCATTCAAGTGATTGGCGTACATCTGGTACTGCCAATCTCTTACTCCAATGTGAAAGTCCCCTGTATCTGGTGTTAAGGTTGTGTCCTTGTTGAGGCAACAGATGAAAGATATTACTGATAAAAATAATTTTAAAGCAAACATTTCATCAAGAAAATCTTTAATAGCCCTACGTCATTCCCGGCATGTTGTGGTAACACAAAAACTAACTCCATGGCAACATAGCATTGCATGTTGATGAGTATTCATCTCACACAAGGGGTATACAACCTGTACCATATAAACTTAACCCAGTTAGTTGTGCTGCATATACATGGGTAACTTCTGTAAAAGGAATGGCATACGGTACATGTTTTGAGCAAAAGTTACAAATTTGTAAAAGAAACAAAAATCTCTCTGCTCTCATATTAGAGATCTATATATATCAGCATTTTGTGCTTATTTCTTACAGTGGACCTGCTCTATGTGTGCATTTAAAGGGAAAATGCAGTCCCCCCAATTTGACTTAGTGTACCCTGGTCCACTAGTTCAGGAATGGCTCATATCAGTCGTGTGTGACAATATTTTTGTCACTTATTTCTTAAATTTATGCAGAACAAGTCCTTGGTTTACCTTCAGTATTCAATGATTTTATCAGGAAACATTACAAAAAATACTTGTGAGAGGATAAGAGGAGATCTGTAAGATTAAGCAAATTTTTGAAAATAAACTTGGGGCGACTGCCTTCTCCCTTTAAAAAGGGGATACATACTCAGTGAAAACCACTCTTGCTGGTGGTGGTATAAGCCATGCAACAAGGGTGAAATTAACCGGGCGCCGGGCACTGTTTGGCGCTCGTTTCCAGGCAAACAGCACCCGTTGACCCTAAAAAGAATTTTACCAGGTGCCACTTTTTTTTTTTTTTTACTGAAGGTGCCACTTTTTTTACTGAAGGTAGTGCCCATCATCGTTGAAGTCCCTTAGTACATAAACTATATGCATACATTATTGTAGTTGGTTACTGTCTCTTGGTAAACACAAAGTTTCCCCTGCTTGCACCAAAAAGCAGGGAACCAGGGGACACTTTTTGACTGAAAATGGCTCCTGGTTCAGCTAACCTTACAGTAATTTCACCCCAATACTGTACCTTGCAATGAGTCTTGAGAGGGTAAAACTTCAGATCAATCAAAATTATTGATCTAGTCGTACCTAAAGTAGGTTCAATTTATGTTCTGGAGTGTCAAAAATTAAGGGTTTACAGGTAAGACATGATACAACTATCTCGTTTCTTTTAATACTAGGTTCTATCAAATTCAGAAGTTACCAGGTCGTTGAGGATGGTTCTGACTGCTTCAGATGGTTCAGAAGAATCATTCACATTTTTTCCAGTCCTTAGAAGAGAGGATGCCCATCTTGTAGTGCAGAGGAATTGTAAGTAAATATTTTAGTTACTCTTTCTTTTAAAGGAAGGGTTCATAAGCAAAAACTTATTTTCCTAATGTGTGACAGAGGAACTAAATCTACTGTATGTGTTTGTCTATGGTTCCAAGATATTAGCATCAGATAAATTTCTTCATTCGTAACCAAGTCTGATTTTTAAGCATGCAGGAGTGATATCATCTCAAGTATTAAGTGATGAGTATTACTTTTTTCTTAATTTACCAACTTGTTGTTTTGATCTTCAAATAAAAAGGAGTATGGTACCTTGTGGAGAACTTTAAGTTTGCAAAATCAATATCCCTCCCACTCATGAATTCACATTATGAAAGCTTGATATTATGGTGGAGACAATTGATCCAAATCTTTAAAGACAAACCAGCAGTTTTGATTAGTGTAAGGTTATGGTGTATAAGGCATGTGCTTACTCTTACATAAGTGCACTTTTGGTTGCGAATGTATTTAGTTAACGTCATTCCTCATATATAGAAAAGTACCAATGGGATGTTCATACAAGTTTTACCAGAATGACACTAAGTACCTCTCTTACGTACATCAAACCAATCTAAGCTTAAACCATCATATAATAGTGAGCTAGCAGCATGTACACCTGATTTATGAATTATTGTGCAAGGCCCTCTAGATTCAACATTGATGCTCCCTGAGGAGAATAACTTTAAAGATTGAGACAAATTGAAAGAGCATGTTGTTACATTTTTCCAAAGGAAAAACTTATTCACTTTGTGAATTTGATGGCTCTATACAGTTGCAGAGTGCAATGTATGATGGTTAGCCATAGCCATACTTTAGTTGTGGGATGTGGGGTGGAGGATATGTACCCCCACCCCACTCTTTGAAAATGCTCAAATTGATTTTCACATTTTTCCACAGTAACTTTTGCCTCAAGGGCCCTTTAACTCTCCCCTTCCCCTCACTTTTTCACACAAATCAAAGTGCCAACATAATTTGAGTGTATGAGCATTTAGAGAATTAGTCTTTAAAACACTCTAGCTCTCAGCATAGCTAAGAAGCATATTAAACAACTGAAAATAGATGATATGATCTATTTTGCCCCTCCTTACCTCCTCTTTACATATGTTTACCATTATTGTCTGCAATAACCATCTGGCAAACCAATAATACCATGGGAATACTTATGACCCATGACCTAACACCTAACTCTTCCTTCATCTCCATTTTGCCTTCTCTGTGTCAGCACGTCTTTAACCTACCGTATGTCTGGTAAAACCATCTTCAAAAAGTATCTATTTCTACTATTTCCTGCAAGTTTGCAGCTATCTACTGTGGGGTACCTCCTAATCAGTTTTCATGGGAATCATGAGTATCCTTCTTCTTTAACTTAAGAAATCCATCGTTTTTCTGGTACTCAGTTTGCTAGCTTGAGGATTTTCGCCTTGAGCCATCCTCGCCATTGAGTTTGTACAGGCACCATGATATAATCAGAGCAAACTATGGACAGCTTTTCATGCTTACTACAGCTGTACGAACACTTATTAAAACTGCCTTCCTGGGGGAGTTGTCCCCTCCCCTTTGAGAATTTTTTGTTAATAATTCTGGGTCCTTAGATGCAGTTTGGTGTGACATATTGTGCATATTTTAAGTAAAATTACTGAAAGTCCTGATATTTTTTACAGAGGCAACAAACAAGGGGTTTTCTTTCTTGAATAGTAGGGAGCAGAGGCATGCTTCCACCCCCTCCCCCAGCCACCCTTCTTCATACAGTATACCCATGATCTACACAAAGCTGGAGATGTTCAAGATTTCAGATCATGAATGGCATTTCCATTTTGTTAAACTTTTGGTTCTTCTCTCCTTGGTTTTAGATGATGGTGTTTATGTGAAGGTTGCAAAGAAATTTGACTCAACAACAGAGCTACAGGGGTTTTGTGTCAGCATGGAAAGGCAATACAGGGAATTTGAAAGGGTGCAAATTAAGCAAGAGCCTTCAGATGAACCCTCTGAATGTCACCCTCATTCCAGAACAAGTCACCAAGAAGGAGAAGAAGAGAATCTTTGTGAGTATTCAGGGTTTTACAGGCTTGTATGAAGCTTTGTTGGAAAATGTGTAGAAAATAATTTGGACTAATATCTAAAATGCAAAGAAGTAGGTGGAGAATATGAAAGAAAATCACTTGAGATGGAGGTCAAAGGTTATCTCAGGTCACCATACAAAGGTATAGCATGGAAAAGATTGTAAAAATAAATGTTTTTTTCTTACATGCACTGATCTAGACAGATGTGGAAAGGATAAGAGGCCTCCAATATTTTATGCCCAGAAATCCTTTTTGAGAACTAGACAGATTTGTACATGCAGGCAAATACAAATCTAAGCCTCTGAAAATGGTATGAAACAAAGATACAGAGACCTCATATAAGTGCCACGTGATTTCTTAATCAAATAAATATTGTGTGAGGTACAACAAGGGGAAATTGAAATACCAAACATGATTTCTCTGCTTTCTCTCTACCTGTAGCACTGAATGGCCCCCTATGCTTACTTTGGTGAGGAGAAATGTTCTATTGTCATATTTTCAAGCTTTACACACTATGCATTGAAGAGACAAATCTTCCAAGCAAGCAAGAGGAAGAGATCATGAAGTTGCATCTCTAGTAAGGGCCTTTGCACATGCATAGCTAAAGCTTCCATGTTAGAAAGAGTTTGTTTGAGAGATCTACGTGCAAAATATTCAGAGTTTATCAATGATTTGGTCCCCTGTCTTATGCCATAGTTAGCCTGCAGAGCGGCATTCAATTCTGGAACTATTTTAACCTGATCAAACTAGTATTTGACAAAATGAAAAGAGCTAATAAAACTGATAACAGTGTATCACTCTTTAAGATAGAGACTATTACTCATTACCCCAAATGGGTCATTTATTCAAACTGGAACACCATTAGATTAATGAAATCAGGGAAATGGTAAAAATTCCACTTTGAGTGTACCTGAAGTCTAAAATTTCAAATATATATGTTACAAAGCTAAAAATGTCATTCTTGTACTACTCAAATTACGGCCTTTGTATTTCTTTGTTTTTTCGAAAAACACTGCACGTTGTTCTCAAACGTGATTGATGTCTCACTGCTACATGGTGACTTGGCTATATAAGCCCTATTTGTACAACATGCTTTGCAGGGGAACAGTAAAATGTTCAATCCATGCAGGATAACTACTTAATTTAACCTTTAAAATGAAATACTCTTGTTTGGATAATCATGAATGATATTCCCTCATCTCAGACAGTGCAAATTGTTTCAACTAAGTTTGCATACAGCCTCCCCTCCAGTTTGGAAAATATCTGTGTCTTGCACTTCAGGGATGGTGCCAGGATTTGCCCAACGTGGGAAGGAGGGGTCAGCTTCCATAAGTTGCTGGAGAGATTTCTTACCCAGAAGGCAATAAAAATTTGGGTTTGTTGTACGTAAAAGATAATTTGAAAATTTGGGGTTTTTTGCTGAAAATTTGGGAATGATGGGTTATTACCAAGGAAATTTTGTAAGTTTTAGCTTCTTTTTGAAGAATCTGCTCTCAATGAGAGCAAAAGTAATTAATAACTATGATAGCTGTTGGGAATAACATACTTGTACCCATTATGGTTCCTTGACAAATTGGAAAACCATGCATTCCCCCTCCCCCACCTGGTACCACCCCTGTTGCATTTTCTTTGATGATAAAGACAAGCTTTTAAGAATAGTGAGCCATCTTATTGACCATCTCAAATTTCTTGTCTGTTCATTCTGTTTACAGTCATCTCCAAAAAATGCCCAAACTGCAGTGTCTGCTTTAGAAATCTCAAGAACCTGGAGGCACATCAAAAGTACTACTGTACAGGGAGGGATCGAAACAGCCTGACACCAGCCCAACATGACCTGGAGACTTGTAAAAGGCTTGACATTTCACGGTCATCTAGTCCTAGCTTGCCTTCAAGGAGTTCCAGCAGAACATCTGCCGAAGCCATAGATGTCCCCTTCGTCCATGTCTGTCAGCTCTGCCAGTCTTCATTTACATCCAGACAGAACTGTGAAAGCCATATGCTAATCCTTCATTGTAGTGAGCATGTTGCTATGTGCAAATTTTGTAATTTTGTTGCCCAAAGCTGGGACATCTTGAGGGAACATGTGTTTTCTCATGTTAAGATGGAGAGACGGAGTGAGGAGGAAGTTACTGACAATCAGCAGGTTTCTTGTCATGACTGCGATGCCCATGCGGGGCAAACTGAAGAGGACCATACATCAGAAGAAGAGGCAGTAAATCATCCTAGTCTACACAGAGTTCCTTTAAACGGTGTTCAAAGAGAGTTTGTCCACTCACCTGGATGTCAAAAAATACCAACAAAAGTTTCATCAAAGGTTCATGATAATCCACAAGAACTGTTACAAGATAGCCGTCACTTAAAACGTCAGAGTGATGCTGGGCAACTACGAGCCAAACGAGCACGGATGGAATGTTCTTCACCTTCTACTCACCCAAGGGTTGAAGAATCTAACTTTCCACAAGAAAGTGTGGTGGAGATTCCCCTTGGAGAACTTGCCCATCATTCTGGGGGACATACACTATACACAGGAGAGCTTGGTCCATTGCCTGCTTTAGCAGCCTCCGTTTGCACTGCTTGCAACATTTGCTTCAGATCCAAAGCAAATTTTATGGCTCACAAGAAATACTACTGTAAAGAAAGACATCCAGAGAACAAAGATGGAACTTCTGTAAGCAATGACAGAAGAGATTTGCCGTCATACCAATCCCCAAGAGAGACAGAATCTCCTGGGTTACATCATGAGGAAACTGGTTATGACCATAGTAAAGAGAGTGCAAAGTCAAGGGATAGCCCACCAGATACAGAAGGCCCAAGGGTTGTGAAACCACCCCCTGTTATGTACATGAGTCCTGTGGTACCTTCAGCAATGTTAGTTGGGGGCACTCAACTCATCACCCCCACCGGTGCCCATGTGATCTCACCAATATTTTTATTGACTCCACAGGTGGCTGTTCCAGTCACAAGCATGGAAGCATCCCAATCTTCACCTCCTTCTGAATCTAGAGTGAAAAGGACAGGTAAAGATGATTACCCATTGGATTTAAGCGTCAGATCTTCGACAGCATCTCCCAAAGAAGATAGAAGAATCAGCCCCTCACTGAGCCATGATACAATCATCAGGAAAGAAGTCATTCAAGACCCAGATAATATTGAACAAGAGAGCCCATCAACATCAAAGAAGTCCTTTTCTTGCAATTATTGTGGTGTGACATTTTGGAAAGCAAAAACATTAATAGCACATAAACAGTTTTATTGCTCTAAAATTAGTAAAAATGTATCTACGTCACCATCTAGTAGTTCCCACTCCACAGGGAGTACAGCAGTAAATCATGTGAAGACCAGTCCGAGTGATGGTGACTCTGGAAAAATAGAAACACCATTGAGATACACGTCTACCCTGAACTCTCCTCCCTCTATCAGTAAAAGACCAGAATTCAGGGACTGTAGTCATCCTGATTTAAAGAAATCACCAGTGAATATTTCAAGGGAGAGATGCCATCAAGAGTACCATATGCATGAAAGACATGGGAAGCCCATGTACCTCCATGAAACACTCTTGCACCATCCTCATGGCTTGCATCATTGCTCTGGGTGTGGGGTTGCTTTTCGCAAACTAGAATCTTTAGAAATACATCAGAAATTTTACTGTCAGAAATCTAAACCTGCAGTAAGTTCAGCTGCACCCAGTCACTTGCCTGTGACTCACAAGAAATTAAACGGACATTGGAAAGATCGTTTACAGCAGTCAGATGGTTTAGGACATAGAAGATCAAGACCTGATAAGTTGGAATCTCATCATTCACAAGATTCGGTTCAAACTACTTCAAGCTGTTCTTCGAAAAGCGTTCAGTCAGATTTAAGGCATGTTGATAGTTCAGCAACCAGTAAGCCACCTGAAATGAGTAAGAAACATAGTGTGAAATGGAATAAAGATAGAAGAGAAAGCAGCAGCCCTGTATTAGGAGGTGAAGTGGCAAGGTATCCTTGGTCATCTAGGGATCATGAAAGACTAAGAGCCAGGTCATGGCCTTCATCTGTTGGGAGAGTCCCTTTCACAAGATGTTTTCAGAATTTTAACATGGAAAATTCCTTGGCAAGGTCTCATGGACATATTCCAAAGTTGCTTTCTGTGAAGAGGGAGCCTTCAGATTTGACACATTGCCAAAGGGATTCACAAAACTGTGATAGAAAACAGGAAGTTGATTGTAACCCTTACAAAGTTAAAATTAAGGTTGAGGAGAATTCTCAGCCTTGCTCTGAGGCTAGAGGCTCTCCTAATAACAGCAAACTAGACGAAACACATACTTCCAGTGGTGGAAAAAGTCTGGGTGCTGATGCTCACCTCTCACAAGGAATTCGTCAAACAGAATCCTCTTTTCCTCCCGGCAGTAAGGCATGCCGCTCTTGTAACATTAGCTTCCAGAGTCTCTCCACGTTCATTGCTCACAAAAAGTTTTACTGTTCCACAGTCACCAACCAGAAAACAAAGGTTACTACATGAGAGCAACAGGCAAATTTTTTTCAAATCCATGATAATGTGGAATTTGAAACTACTTATCACAATTTTGTTACACTTTGCTCTCATAATATGAGATCAATGGATACTACAGGGTGAAACTGAAGGTGCTAGATGTAATGAACAAGATGGTACTAGTATCACTATCACATTATTGGCAAAAGCCTAGTAGATGGGCTTGTAAACATGGTTTTAAGCCCTGGGAAAAGTAACTGTTTTTAAGGAGGCCTTACCCTTGTAAGGCCAGGTTTGGAACTGTATGAGGGTTGAATAAGTTTGAAGGTTTTTTTTATATCTTAGATCATCCAAAATACCATAGAAAATTTAGAAGTCTGGATCTAAATGGTTTAGCCTCTCACCCATTACCATCTCAGAGACCTCTAGATGGCAATTCAAGGGTCCATGTTCAGCTTCTGTACTGGCAAGATTTGATGGAAGGGCATAATCTAAATTGGCAGGGGGGTGTTGATGTCCCAGAATATAACCGTCTGCCCCAAGTACTGGCCATCTAGTTGATGGTGGCACTGGATCAGGACAAAGCAAATGCATTGTGGAATGATGTCTTGCAGGAAGCCTTTTAGAATGCACGTAATGATGCCAATCTAGGCAGAGTAATAGTTATTCCATTGTACATTGTTTTACAGTAAGACTTCAGAACCGGTAAAGCAGAATTTTGAATACATGATAACTTTCGCAAAAGCTTTAAATAAATTGTAGCATACTAGTAAAGGTCGACTCTTCTTGATATGCCTGCGTATTCCATTATTTGATAGGATATGACACGTTTCCCAGTGGCGGAGCATCCATACAGTAGGGGTTCATTCGCCCCCCCACGGACTCGCCCTCAAATCGCCTGTCGGCACCCGTTTTAGGTTTTCACTGTACTGAGGCATAGGGCATGTGCCTTCTTGAAAGCGCCCCTATGGGCCATTCTCACCCCCTCTGACCGAATTTCCTAGCTCCACCACTGTTTCCCCCAAAAACCTGACCATGTAGAAATGTACATTGGCCATTTTCAAAGAGATCACAAAGGAGACAGTATGTTGGATATGAAGTGATACCCATCAGACTGCATTGTTCTTAATTCGTTTCTGATTTAATAGTCAATTTTTACAACCGATGTGTTGAATTGTCCAACGGCCACTACTTAGACCAAGTGTAACAACTTTGTCTTCACAAATGTGATTTGAGCAAGGGGCGACTGTGCTATATCAAGGAATGCAATTTCAGTGCAGCACATCATCCACTTCAATTTTGTACTAAAACAAGCCTTTTCTTGTATTATGCATCGACATCACGCAGCGACATTTTGGAGGGTAAATAATGAGACACATGCACGACATAGGCTTTGCACGCACATGTAGTAGACTAACGCACGTATCTGACGGGTATACAAATAGGCCTACGTGCTTACCTCCATCAGAGGCACACTTTCTGTTCTTTTGCATCGTATGCATAAGGTTTACTCTTATCTCTTAGATCCAGGGGCATTCCATTTAAATTTTGCCTTTCCCAAATAGGCTTCCTGGGGCTTCTGCAACACAAAAGTGGGAGTTTCTGTGGGATTTGCCCTCTGGTCTAGAACTGACACTTTATCCATGTACCCTACCAGGTGTCCTGCAGTGGGCCCCATCCATGATGGGTTTTATGATCTCATTGCACATTGATTAGGGCACTGGTTAAGTGATGCTCCCATAGCTAGTACCCTTCCAGACCTCCTTCCCCCTCTGATTTATCTACCATGGACTTCCATGATTCTAACCTTTTTTATCAGGAAAAGCATTTCATCTAAACTGTACATAAAGAATATTAGATAATTTTTTATTCCTTGCCGAAGGCAGAAGGAGTCTATGGTGATGATGATGGTGATGTTGTGTGTGTGTGTGTGCATGTGTGTGTGAGACGCCCCTTGTAAACACGGTATCTCTAGGTAGCAATGACCAACACTTTTCATATTTGATATATAGATTTGTCATGTTCAGAGGAAGAACCCTATTGTTTTTGGTGGAGGTCAAAGGTCATGTGAGGTCACCAGAGGTCAAAAACCGAAAACGTTGTAAACACGATATCTCGAGGTAGCAGTGACTGACACTTTTCATATGTAGTATATAGATTTGTCATGTTGAGGGGAAGAACCCTATTATTTTTGGTGGAGATCAAAGGTCATTTGAGGTCACCAGAGTTTAAAATCCGAAAACCTTGTAAACACGATATCTCAAGTTACCAGTGACTGACTCTCTTCATATTTGGTATATATATTTGTCAGGTTGAGATGGAAAACCCTATCGTCTTTGGAGGTCAAAGGTCATTTGAGGTCACCAGAGGTCAAAAGCCAAAAACCTTGTGAACATGATATCTGGAGATGGCAATGACCGACACTTTTCATATTTGATACGTAGATTTCTCATGTTCAAAGAAAGAACTGTAAGATTTTGGTGGAGTTCAAAGGTCATTTGAGGTCACCAGAGGCAAAAAACCAAAAACCTTGTAAACACAGTATCTCAAGGTAGCAATGACTGACACTTTTCATATGTGGTATATAGATTTGTTATGTTGAGAGGAAAAACCGTACAGGTTTTGGTGGAGGTCAAAGGTCATTTGATGTCACCAGAGGTCAAAAGCCGAAAACATCGTAAACAAGATATCTCAAGATAGAAAATTTGGATAAATTTCATACTTGGTATGTACAGAGATGCATCATGGTGAGAAGTAGAACCCTACTGTTGTTGGTGGAGGTCAAAGATCATCTGGGGTCACTGGGGATCAAAATCTGAAAACCTTGTTTTACATGATATTTGAAGGTAGGAAGCTTAGATTTCTTTCTTGGTACATGGATGCTTTATGGTTTAAGGAAGAATGTTTTTGCTTTTGGGGGGGGGGGTGGTCGTCTGGGGTCAAAAGAAGTCAAAAAGCAAAACTTCCCAAGAATCTTAAAGAAAATCCCAACATTTCCTATGGCAAGGAATCACGAGGCCTTTTGGCTTCTGGTTTGAATAATCAAAAGATTTCGCACTGGGGGCCTGCGAATAGAAAAAGACATTTAGCTGCTCTCAAATTTGAGGTTGGTTTGTAACATTGTTGATGGTAGTCACGTGGTTGGGTCCTCATGCCAGAAATGAAGTCTGTGCTTGAGAATGTAAAGATGGTATTTTTTTAAGTGCATGTGCTTCTCTGCAGCTTGGCCCTTTACATCGCCGAGTCTTTTGCCACATTTTACCAACTTTTGAAGATGAAAGTAAGTCTATATAAGCACTCTGTGAGTGCTCAGCTCTTTAAAAGGGTAACCATTGTAAAAGTGTATCGATGTTAAGGGAGTGAGTGTACTAGATGCTAGCTTTGTCGTTACACGTGTTAAGAAAACAATAAAATTCACACAGATTTTTATTTCAAAATATGGCTGTTTAATAGTTTGCAACGGTAGTTTACTTAAAAATTGGCTTATACTAAGTCACATTATGATGGCATACAGCTATATCATCTTGAACATTTTACTTCTTTAGTATTAAATTATCTCTTTTAAATACCGTAATCGATAAATTTAGCTTTTTGAAGCTTCTTTCGATATTTATAATACTAGTAAAAGGTACAGATTCCAGTAATGATTTGGCAATCCGTTTTGTTTATGGTTTGCCCATAGAGTAACCCAAGGAACCACTTACCATTGACCTTTGCACTTGGCAAATAATATTGTGGGTAGCACTAAACATTTTTTTTTTTTTTGTTTGTTAGCGGCTCCGGTCACCTCACTGACGCTTTAGTATCATTTCAGTCCAGTGCATCAAGCCAAAGACAGATTACGCGTTTAGTCTTGGGTCAAGTTGGAGCTTATTTAGACCACGCAAGCGTGCGTGAACAATCATTACACGTATATCACTATTGATACCAGCTGCTATGGTGATACTATATCAAGCAACACATAAGACTGAGGAGTAGACCTTAGTTAACAATTAATAACTTTCGGAATTCACAAAGAAAGTTATTCAAGGTAAGACCTTACGGCCAGCTCTGCAGGTCAGTTATACCTTTCTGTGCTGCCGCTAAAATCACAGGGAAACAATTTATGATTAAAAAATTTGTTATGCACTTCTAATCATAAAAGTGAATTAAAAGTTGGGGGAGGGGGATTAAACGATGCATAAAACCATACTGGAGTAGCTCAAACTGGAGAAATCGTGTCTAGGCTTCGGCCTCGATTCTTTAGCCATTGTCACACCATGCAGAAGCAAGTAAATTAATTTTGCTCCGTCTGCAGGTGGCTAAGGAGAGATTATGACAGCTACTGTAAATTGGCTCAATGTTTAATGATAATTTTTTTGAATACATTGGTAAATTCCTCTAAGTCAATGTTGGGAATAATCTCTTGTGGTCCACTTCCGCGAAGATTTGCATTAAGCTTAGAATCAAGTTCATTATTTATTTATTTAGTTATTTCGTTAATTGTTTAATGAATTTTTTTTATTAGTTATTTTTGTCTTCGGTAGGGGATCTTAATTCAGTATCCGTACGTTTTGTTTACGAAGACAAATTTTTGTGTGTCTGTACCGCCCTCTAAGTTAAGGGCTTTCTAATGGTGCCAGTTATTCACGTAAGTTTATTCAATCATATGTGCAATCTTGAAGGTCAGTGGAATTCTTTCATTGGACATACTGACATTTTGGGCTGAGCAAGCCAGCAAGGCAAACCCGTTGATGTTTCCGTTACCTGATATGGTGTGGGCCGGTGTGGTCAAAATACTCTTGATTTGATGTCAACCTCACATAGAACAAAACGGAGCTAGATGTCAATGCATATTCTTGTCTATGGCTGTTTTTCTGACGAAGTCAAAAAATATTTTGCCATTTCTTGCCTCCACATTCTTCTCTTTATATTGTTAGTATTAATATGCAAAGCCTGTATGATGTTCCATTTTGTAATACGGCGCGAAGAAAAAAGCTTAAAGTAGAATAAATATTCTAATATTTGATATTTTAATAATTTTGTCTTCTTTGTCACCGAAGAAAGCCATTCAGAAGAGTTCTTGTCAGTTTTAAGAATGAGTTCATTTTTTCATGTGTTTATGTTAAAACCAAATTCCTAGTTTTAAGGAAGAACTGCTATTTGGATGAAGATGCAGCTCCCTGGTTTAATCAAAGGAAGTAGATGGCTACCCCTGGAGCCCCCAAACAGTAAGGCGCAATGGCGTCGTGCCCTACTATTTGTGAAGTACGCCCCACCCATTTGTGGTATACGTTCATGATGACCCATTTAAAGGTACCGTACGCTAATCGTGTTTGACTGCCACGGTATTTTGATGTCACCGGCGATTGGTCGAATTCGAAACCGTCGATTAATTTATTTCTTTTTTGTAATGTATTTCATTCCCTTTCCTGTACCGTTTCGAAACATTGTTATTCCTTCATGGGCTTGTAAGCGTAGGACCGTAGCTAAGGATGGTTCAGGGGGTGACGCCCCTAAAAAAGTTATCGTCCCTAATAAAGCATTTGAGAGCAAAAATCACTATTGCCTGAATACGTCTTCACACGTCTCCCCTTCCCGACCCTTTGAAAAGTACCCGAACCCCTACATATTTTGAAGAAAAAGTTGTTTACAACATCCTTCGATAACCTACACAATTCATATTTGAGCATGCCGCGTCTGGAAGCTGGTCATTGTTGTAGGGGACAGTCATCTTTTGCCCGGATATTAAATTTGGAACAAGGGTCTCCCGAAAGGTTATACACAGTAATGTCGGTTATGTAATAATCATCAAGTAGCTGATCAAACATTCCTGACCCCTCTGAGTTAATCTGTGTAGATGACGTTTGCCGTCCCGGTTAGGGAGCCCCCACACACACACACACACACACACACACACACACACACACATTTGGAAAAATGCTCCAAAAGGGAGGCTGGAATTTAAGTAGGTGCTTTAATTTTTCTCTCTTCTCAGTGTGTTTATTTTTTATGCTTTTGTCATTTCAGAAAAATCCTGATAGCCTCCAAGCTGATGACAGTGGCGAAGGAACCGGGGGCCAGGGGGCCATGCCCCCCTCAATATTTTTTGTCGGGCTAAATGTCATTTGCCCCCTCCCCCATCGCGATAGTGTTCGATACATATAAAATAGATATGTACTTAAATAAAGTAGGCCCTGTCGTCTCCTTATCTGACGTCATGAAAACACAATTGTGTCCGCATCATACTCTAATATAATAATCTGATTATTTTATAAGAAAAAGCCATCAATAACACACCAGTCATGGTAAACACTGATATTATTAAAAGTCAGTATTTCAACTTTCAAGGAAATTTCCCCAAAATGGTCAATTTCTGGAATTTACATTGAGTTCGAGATATTTTTTAGGAAATCAAATAACTTGCATATATATAGCCCCAAATTGGTTAAAGGGTTAACCCTAATACCCAGATTAGATACTATTATTTATAAGTGTAATTTGACGTCTTAAGGACTTAAGTAGTACGAAGTTCCTTAAATCAAACATTCTTCGCCGTTGTCAGATCCAGTGGCGTAACTGCTGTGGGCTCGGACCGTGCTGAGCACTGATTCACAGAAAGAAGCCAGGCTTAGTAAATTCAAGGTCTAAGAAATAGGGATTGTTTCCGCAATATTCCTTGCTTCAGGAATGGAAATGAGCGTTGAGTTCTTTGAACATATCAGCATGCAGCCTCACTGCATGACTGTTTCAATACCGTCTCAAACATTTGCATTATTCAAAGGTGAGGGTTCTGTTCAATTACGCCGACTGTTCTTGTGCAATGGAGTCTTTATGGAAGAGGAGGAGGGCGTTGCAAGAATGCAAAGAAGTGGAATTCAGGGGAAGACACTTTTGTTTATAACGAGTGCCATGCCACAGCCAAAATATCACTAAATAATGATAACTAATTCTATTCATGTAATTAACTGAAAGATTTGCCTAAGATACCTGCATTTTGCATCTAAGCCACCTCACCTAAACAAGAATTTTTCAAATGGAGGAATTGTTGACTTAGACACCACACCTCTTCTTTACAGTTAGATGAGGTTTTACGTCCCAGTTTCTAACCAACTGGTTTAAGTCGAGCCGGCAACGGCCTTTTTTCCGGTTGTGGCTCACTGGCTTGTTTTCCCTACTCCATTGCTTATGCTGAGCACCAATCACAATGGCAGTAGGTTCCATTTTTAAAGTCTTCGGTATGACCCGGCCAGGATTCGAACCCTAGACCTTCCGGCTGCAAGTCGGATGGTCTAACCACGTGGCCATGCAGTCGGTACCTCTCCTTTACAGTCAACAGAAAGTAAGAATTCACTTAACTGTGAAAGTATTCTAACATATGATCAGTTTGGAAATTTGTCAAAGACAGCACCATTTTGCATACTAAGCCATCTTAAGTTTACAAAAATTTCTCAAAAATGCACAAGTTGCACCGACCTTCTGGCCAAATGTATCTAGGGTGGGCTTAAAGCACCATCTTCTACAGTGCCCCTCCCCCATCGCCAACCTCTGGAGGCGCCACTGGACCTCTTGATAGGGGGACGCTTTGGGTCAAGGAGCTGGGCTCATCGTTACGCCGCTGGTCAGATCTGGTGTTGATGTTTTTGTTTCCGTTTTCTTGGAATATTTTTATTTTTTGTTGCTCAAGTTAAAATCGGAAAAATCAAATTGATGAAGGTGATATTTTGGTGTGGGAAGAGAAGTCAAGGTCGAGAAATCGCGTTTGGCTCCCCCTCCCCCTTCAATGTCAAACATCTTCCTAAGCCGCCAAATGACTCCTTGGAAAATCTGAAATACACTTTAGATCAATGTAGAAAGAAAAATTGTGCTTTTCTAAGGGCATAACTTATCATTTTGGCTGTCTCATTTTAACCGTACCGATTTTGGCCTGAACTAGGACATACTCTCTTGCTCACCCCCCACCCCTTCTCCAGGCGCGGCGGAACCGAAAAAATATTGGGGACTGAGTGCCAGGAAGAATACAGTAACTAAGCGGAGCGCCACCATCGGTTGGCGCGGAGCGTACAAGAAACTTTTTGGCTTTACATACCCTCCAGATGGCCGGAAACGGCACTTCCCGAGTGCATGTACCCAGCCTTGAAGTACGTATCTCATGTCTGCAATTTCTCAATTAATGAAAAAAAATCTATGAAAAATGGTAATACATGTTTCTAAGCGGAGCGCTACCATCAGTTGGCGCGGAGCGGACAAGAAAATTGTTGGCTTTACAAACCCCTCAGATGGCCGAAACAGCACTTCCCGAGTGTTTTAAGCTGCATGTACCCAGCTTTGAAATATGGATCTCATGTCTGCACTTTGCAAATACTGGGGGACTGAATATTTGGGGGAGAAGCCCCCCCCCCCCGGTTCCGCCTCCACTGCCCTTCTGATACCCTTTTTCACCTATCAAATATCCAACTTCTTCAAGTTTTTGAGAAAAGAATTGCTTCCAAAGAGTAAGGGGTGTAAGAAAAACGAAGCTCGCCAATAGCATCAGTCTCATCGACTGAAACAGACAACCTGTGCTTGCAAAGCCGGTGGGCCTACACATCGAAACCCCCGATTATGTCCCATCGGATATGAATTGTAGAGGACAGTGTTGTTTGCCCGGTCCGCATGACTGTCCACTCAACTTATCAAATGAAATAGTCGAACAGTTATACAGTTTTTAGCACATTTGATTATGATGGGTGTGGACCTTATGTCTCCCTCGGTCCTTAGATGCTTTCTAAATAGGTATATGCAGTTCCTTCAGGCCTTGTGACAGGGGGTATAGGCAGATAGGGGGTATTGTATCTGTGGGCTCAGAGATTTTCTGGATGTAACAAGAATTTGCGTGTTTTATTAATAATGTATTATCCTAGTACAATGTAAATAATATAACAGCCTAATTATCACAGTGTTTATATAGCCTTTACAAATAATATGTATGTTTGACAACATCCAAT
The DNA here is from genome assembly GCA_009936505.3 of Holothuria glaberrima. Classification (NCBI taxonomy): domain Eukaryota; kingdom Metazoa; phylum Echinodermata; class Holothuroidea; order Aspidochirotida; family Holothuriidae; genus Holothuria; species Holothuria glaberrima. The sequence goes on along the minus strand of WURT03175535.1, from coordinate 1,121 downwards.
CATGTTATCTAGCTTTGCAACGGCTAGAAAGTTATTGTTTGTCAGGGAATGCCGGTGGTTGATATGGATTGATAGCCTGCGATAAAGGGTTTATGGCCAGACAGGCCCATAAGATGGCGGCGCTCTCTCGGAAAAGAGAATGCACCCAAGCTAGACTGTCAAATATTGTTTTAGAGTTGTCACCTAACACACAACAATAACACATAGTTTACCGGCAGAAGATGGAGTTTTCGTCTAATAAAACGTAAACTTAAGACTGCTCATACCATCTGAGAAGCGGCAATCAGATGTAACGCTGGGAAATTGTACAATATATCAAAGCGATGGCCTACGTTCGATTGCATATATTTAGAGACGTGAAGTATGAATATGGCAGAAACGGTGCCCGCTAACGTAGCGTGTTGTTACTAGGGTATTGATCAAACAGTGTAGAAGTGTTTCTTTAAAGTTGATGGAGAACCAGGGGCACAAATTCCGGGGTTGAAAAGGGTCGTTGCTTCAAAGCTGAAATGTGGGGTGAAGCCATCATACCCCATAAAAAAATAAAATGTGACAAAAAAATAAAAAAATAAAAACCAGGTGTTCTTTTAACATAATGGATAACTGCTGTAAAATGGAGTAAAACAAAAGTGTGAAAAACGTTGCTTTCTTTCTTCGACACACTTCACGTGCACCCATCTGCACGATTATTGTCTTGGTATTACTTCATGTGGGTTCCTATAGGACGAAGATTGGGACACACTTTATTATTATCCTTCCCACCCCTTAGCTAGCCGCATCGACTGTCCGATAATTAAAGGAGGGCTATTACTAATTATAAGAACAATTAGCAAGTTGTGAACTCTACGGTCTCCCTTTAGTTGTGGCGCCGAGATTTTCCCTACCGTAGAGGACGCTCTGCATGGGGAGGGGGGGCAGTAGTGCGGACAACGGCAACAACTTACCGTACTAGTTGCCGAAAGGACGGCGAGGCTAAAACTTCATTTTTAATTCACAATAACTGAAAAGTTTTGGTCTTAGGTGAAGAAAAATGGAAAATTTCGGGGTTTTTTTTTAAATTCGCTGTTTGAAAATCTGGGGATTTTAGGACGGAATCTGTCCTCCTTGAGAACCAAAATAAA